>JAPFFP010067845.1:0-25050 GCA_026153255.1 Solanum medicagineum
CCTATTCTTAATCTATATGTTTTTGTATGCTTCCGCGACCAAGGATGTGTAATGACAAGTTAAGGGGCTTGTTTGGGTTACCTTCGGGTTCCCCATTTGTCGTGTCACGTCTAGGTCCTAGGCTTGGGTCGTGATAGTAGAGCTACGTCCTCTAAGGTGTATAACTGATTCCTAACCAATATGTTTCAAATATGTCTGAAGTCATTCAAAATGCTGGACGGGACAGTGACCATCACTCACTTGAAGGTTAACTTCTCCACGGTGACATATCAAATGCGGAGGTTAGTAATGCTCTTTGGCTATTGGCAAAGGTTGTAACCGCTCAACTCAACCAACAAGTTGGTGCTTTTGAGATTTCAAGGAATAAGAGGAAGGAGAGGGAGGCTAAGAGGGCCCGAGTTGATGGTGCCTCATCTTCTACTAATCTACCGATTCCCAAGTACAAAAAGAAAAGGATCCCATTTGCCACTTGTCAAGAGTGTGGCAAGAAGCATCAAGTAAGGTGTTTGGTGGGTACCGAAGGTTGTTTCAAATGTGTTGGTGTTTTGCATATGATGAGAGATTGCCTGGTGTCCTCAAAGGAAGGCAAATGAAAGGATCAATATGAAAGTAGGCTTCCATATAATGATCCTAGTGGCAATTGTGGGGCAACCCATCCTAAGTGCCCAAAATATGGGAGAAATCATAGTGGCATATGCTGGAGGAACATATGTGCATGTTTTTGGTGTGGCAAAATGGGCCACAAAGTTGTCAATTGTCCATATGCTCAAAGGAAGGGCAAAGGTGTTGGTGTTCAAACTTCTCCTACGTGCAACAAGTGTGAAAGGTACTATCCCGAAGGTTGTTTAGCTAGTTCGAGTGCATGTTTTGAGTGTCCCATAAAGGATTATAAGTTGAGTTATTGTCCGTGGGCTGTTAGGGATTATGAGTATGACTGTCGATGTTCCTATCCGTGTTCCACTCTTTCTTTCATTACTCCTTTTATAGCCAAAAAGCTTCATGTTAGTCCCGAATTGTTGGGTGAACCTTATGAAGTGTCAACCCATATTGGTGAGTCTATTGTTGCTGAAAGAGTCTATTAAATTGCCCCGTGTTCATATTGGATAAAGTCTTGCCTTGTCAATTTGTTGAGTTAGATATGGTGGATTTTGATGTCATTATTGGGATGGAGTGGTTGCATGCATATTATACTTCTGTTGATTGTAGAACCCGTAGGGTTAAATTCCAATTCCTTAATGAGCCGGTCCTTGAGTGGGAAAGTCGTGATGTGGTGGTCAAGGGTAGATACGTTTCTTGTTTTAAAGACAAGAAGTTGTATTCTAAGGGTTGTCTCTATCATCTTTTGAGGGTTAGGGATGTGGAGCTCAAAGTCTTACCTATTGAGTCGATTTTGGTGGTTAATGAGTTTCTTGATGTCTTTCCTGAAAAGCTTCCTGGTGTTATTCACGAAATAGAAATAGACTTTGGCATAGACCTCCTTCCCGATACTCAACCCAATTGCATTCCATCATGTTGTATGGCCCCAGTGGAATTGAAGGTGTTAACGGATCAATTGAGGGATTTGTTGGATAAGGCCTAGTATGTCACCTTAGGGTACACCTGTGTTATTTGTTAAAAAAAGGATGGTTCTCTTAGAATATGCGTTGATTACCGGTAACTTAATAGGGTTACCATAAAGAACAAGTACCCTCTACCAAGGATTGATGACCTTTTTTATCAACTTCAAGGAGCTAGACACTTCTCTAAGATTGATCTTTGGTCTGGGTATCACCAAAAAGGGAGTGTGACATTCTTTAGACAGCTTCCTAGACTAGGTATGGGCACTTTGAGTATGTGGTTATGTCCTTTTGGTTGACTAATGCACGGATTATATTTATAGATCACATGAATAGGGTTTTTAACCCCTACCTTGATATGTTCGTGGTGGTCTTTATTGATGGTATCTTCATTTCTTCCCATAGTGAAGAGGAGCATGTGAATCACTTTAGGGTCGTGTTACAAATCTTGAGAGAGGAGAAGTTGTACGCAAAATCTGAAAAATGTGAATTTTGGTTGAAAAAGGTTGCTTTTCTACGACATGTGGTGTTAGGTGATGGCATCAAGGTGGACACTAAGAAGACGGAGGTGATTAGAAATTTTCCTTGACCTTTGACTCCATCAGATATTAGAAGTTTCTTTGGTTTGGTGGGATATTACCTGATGTTTATGAATGGATTTTCTTCTATTGCTTTTCATATGACAAAGTTGACCCAAAAGAAGGCAAAATTCATGTGGACCGATGAATGTGAGAAGAGCTTCTAACTTCAAAAGATAAGCTTGTTCCACTCTTATCTTGGTCTATCAAAGGGGTTGGAAGGGTTTCTGGTATATTGTCAGGCCTCAAGAATCAGTACTGGGTGTGTTTTGATGCAAAATGGTAAGGTGATGGCATATGCCTCTAGGAAAGTTAAGGTACATGAGAAGAATTATCCCACCCATGAGCTTGAACTGGCAGCCATGGTATTTTCTTTAAAAATTTGGTATCATTACTTTTATGGGGTTCATGTTGATATGTTTACCGACCACAACAGTCTCCAATATGTGTTCACAACTTGAGATAAGGAAGGTGGTTAGAGCTCCTTAAGGACTATTATATGAGTGTGCATTATCACCTCGGCAATGTTAATGTTGTGGCCGATGCTCTAAGTAGAGTGTCCATGGAAAGTCTAGCTCATGTTGATAATAGTGGAAAAGAGGTGGCTAGAGAGGTTCACCAGTTTTTTAGATTGGGGGTTACGTTGAATGAAGTTGAAAATGGGGTTTAATGGTGGTTGATTGTTACAAATCTTGTTTGATTGAGGAAGTCAAGTTGAAACAAGACCTTGATCCCGCTTTGTTAGAGTTGGAGGCCATGATAAACAATGATAAAGTGGGAGTTTTCTCCCAAGGGGGAGATGGTAACTTTAGGTACCCAGGTAGGTTTTGCGTGCCTAATGTTGATGACCTGAGGGAGTTGATTTTGAAATGGTTCATGATTCATCCTCTTCTATTCTTCCCGATTGGAATTGATAGTCTATGGAGAGGTACCTTGGTGAGGTTGGTGTGATCGCTTTATTAGTACCAAATTTGGTTGTGGAAGTTTTGGAGAAGATGAGGTTAAAAAGAGAGAGATTTGAAAAGGCTCAAAGTAGGCAAAAGTCATATTCCGATATGATAAAGAGAGAACTTGAGTTTAAGATTGGTGATTGGATTTAGTTAATGGTCTCATCCATGAAGGGTATGGTCCAGTTTGGCAAGAAAGGTAAATAGAACCCAAGGTTTGTAGGGAGTTACAGAATTTCGAGGGAATTTGGTAAGGTTGCACATGACATGGAGTTGTCCATGGCTATGAATATGGTTCATTCAGTTTTCTATGTGCCTATGTCGAGGGGAATGTTTTGGTGATCCAAGTGCCACTAGGAAACCGAAAGCGGACATGAGGAAAATATACCTGTACCTCTTTCACTATAGTCAATCCTAACATAACAAATTAAGTCTCATCTATGATTTCAAGTCTTAAGTTTTAGTCCTCATGTCATCTTGCATGCATTCATGTTTATATTAACAAGTTTATGGTGATTTTCGACATTCATATTGAGACTTTTGAAAATGATATTTAAATGTATTTTTTGCATTCATGGCAGGCTGAAATCTTCATGATCACTTCTCTCATGCATGTTTCTTTGACATTCGGGACGAATGTTCCCAAGGGGAACATATTGAAACGCCCCAAAAATGTGCTTCGGAATGACTATAATCAGAATTTTCATATACCTCAAATCCGTGTGTGATATCAAAAGTTTGACTACGTATTCTTGATCAAGGGGAAAAAATGAGTGGGAGAAAGGTATAACCCGAATTTTAGAAGGCTCGTAGCGAAAGATAATTTTCGTTAATTTTTCGAAAAATAGTGGTTGTACGTGCTTGGTTCGTGACACGGATCCATCGGGGATTAGTGTTAGGTTTTCCTTGTTTTTCTATTTTCAGCCAAGAGCATTAGGGGCATAACCCTGTGCCTATATAAATATGAAATCTCCCATACTTAGCCATTTTTCAACTCTATATCACTCAAAAAGTCTCTCTTTAACTTATAAGACTCTATCAAATCTCTCATTCAAATCTAGGGATTTCAACTCAAATTTTGGGACTACGGGATCCAATCCAAGCTTCAAGTTTCCTCCAAGCTTATCTCAAGAAAACCCAAGTTTAAGGTATCTGCATTTCATCCATCGAGTCTTATCACCCATGGAGCCCAATCTTCCTTTTCATTAAAATTGCATGATTTCAAGTTGTTTTACTTATGGGTATCTATTCTTATGAAATATCAGCATGAATTATGTTGGGGTTTTATCAAATAATGCTGATTATGCATGAATATCTAATTTAAGATTATACTACGAGATGATCCTTGTCCTTTATGACTATGAATGATTTGAGCTATGAAAGCTATGAACTATGATGAACTTTTAAGATGGATTTAATGATACCCAAATTGGGGTTTTATTACTATGTTGGTGGGTTGATGTTAAATTAATTTACTCACGTTTTTACACTCTTGAATTGTGTAAATCCCACCCCCCCCAAAAAAAAAAAAGAAAAGTGCATGGAAATGTGCCTCGAAAGTGTCCGAAATCATAATTTCCTTATATCTCAAAAGTCGTGCGCGATATCAAAAATTAGACTTCATATTCTTGTTCAAGGGGTCAAATTGACAGGGCAATAGGTCTAGCCACAATTTAAGAGCAATTGATTTGCAATTTTGATTTTCAAAAAATGCAAATTCCAGTGAGATTTCCGCGCCCCTGGGCGACGGGTCAAGGGCACATCTCAGTGTATTATGCTTCCTAGCTTTGACTTCGGTCCAAGACTTCTTGGGCCTAAGTTATACTTAGCCATTTTTCACCCTCATATCATTCTAAACATTTCCCAATTCTCATTCAAACACTTAACCAATATTTCACCTCCTAATTCAAGTCTCAAAAGCCTCTCTAGACCTAAGGATTTCCTCTCAACATCAAGTCTTCATCTCTAATCTTTATCAAGTTCATCTCCAAAGCTAAGTTATGTGGGTTTCTTTCATGGGTTCCTTTCACCCATGATACCCAAGCTCTCTTTTACCTAAAATTGCATGAGTTAAAGTTAATTTACTCATGGTTCTTTATCCATTAGGAATTTCACTGCATACTATGTTAAGGTTTCATGAAATTATTGTTGTTTTAGCAAGTTTGAGCTATGAATCTAAGATCTATTGTGAGATTTGATGAAGGGTGTTGATGCAAATTGCTTGAGGGTGTTACCAAGTATCTATTGATGGTTTTACATTGATCTTTGTCCATGATTTAACCCTTGAATTGCATGGTTTTACACTAGTACTACACACCCTCTAAGTGTTTTATAAAATGTTTGGTTATGGGTTCTTGAGAAATTGAAAGTCCAGTGAATGTCTTATGAGTTGATTTGACTATATAATGATGAAATTATGATTAAATGATGATGGAGAGGAATGTATGCATATGATGATGAAAGGAGTGTATACATATGACATTACCTCGATAATGTTGGGGATGACTAAGCCTAGCTCGAGGGGTTGTAGGTCCAGGTAACCTTGTTGATGGGTTGGTACCTCAATCACCTAGCTCGGGTGGTGGTAGGCCCGGGTAAACCTGCTTGGGGTTTGTACCCATCAACCTTGTTGAGTGGTTTATACTCCATCAGCCTTGTTGGGGGGTTGTACTCCATCAAGATCATGAAGGGGTTTGTGCCACATGCGCCTATCCAAGGGGGTGGTAGGCCCTGGATCGCACTAAGAATGGTCACTCCTTACACTTACTTTATGATCCATATAAACAAGGTTTACTACGAGCATCCTCCATGCATGCCATATAGCTATATGTACTCATTACCTATAATTATACATTTCGATTATGTTGCTATCAGTTGTTGCATTGCATCCTATATACTGAGTACATTCCATTGTACTAACGCATACTCTATGCCTACATATGTCAACATGTAGGAGCCGGTGCACCGCTTGGTCATCCTCCGCCTCCGCGGGGCTAGTACGATTGTCTATCAAGCTTGTTGGTGAGTCTTCCATTCCGGGGACGTGGTCATGATCTCCTTATATGTACTAAGACTATCTTTTCTTTATTTATATATTGACTATGAGGGTGAGCCCAGTGGTTTGTCATGGCGTCTGCTCTTATCTATGTAGTAGAGGTGTTGTTGGACATGCTATGTATCTATGCTATGAGCCTTGAATCTCTTGTTTCTTGATGTTATAATATAGAAGTTTATCCTTATTAGCAATTTTGTTGTCTATGCTTATCTCTCATTGTCATTTTAATTGCTTTCGCGCCTAAGGATGTGTAATGATATGCTATGAGGCTTGTTTGGGGTTCCTTCGAGTTCCCCATTTGCCAGTCACATCTAGGCCCTAGGCTTGGGTGATACCAAAGATGGTATCAGAGAACTAGGTTGTTAGATCCTCAGAGTCCAACACACTGCGTTTATTAGATTCTTATTAATAGTTGTGTTGTGCACCGCAACAATAAGTAGGAGGCTATGAGATGTTTTAGGAAATGTTTCCCTTCTTCATATTGTAAGTCATGTTATAGACTTGAAGTAAGTTTTCCTTCCCAAAAATTGTCCTTCGCTATGCTAGATCATGCCTAACAGGAGACGAAGATGACCCTGCACATCGAAGGAGTAACTAGCCAATGGAGAGCTTAGGGATGCTCTCACCTTGCTTGCATAAGTTATGGCTAACCAAGCTAATTAATGGGTCCAAGCCCCTCATGCTCCTACATCAGCTTCTTGAATGAGAGACTTTATGAGAATGAATCCCCACGGGTCAAAGGTGAGTGAGGACTCTCAAGAGCTGGTAGAGTTGGTGATAAGGTTAACAAGAGCTGGTGATGAGGTCAACAAGATTTTGTCTATCATAGGTTTGAGGTGGTAGAATAAGGCAGAGTTGGCAGCCTACCAACTCAGAGTGGTGGCACAAATATGGTACAACAAATAGAAAGAGGAAAAGGGATCAACAATGTGGTTCTATGGGAAGAGTTCAAGGTGGTCTTCCTTAATCAGTTCTTCCCCCTTGAACTTAGGGAAGCTAAGTTGGTGGAATTTATGAATTTGAGACAAGGGTCTATGGCTGTGAGGGAGTATGCCCTCAAGTTCCCCCAACTTTCAAAGTTTGCTCCTCACTTGGTTACTAACCCAAGTTCGAGAATGAACAAATTTGTGATGGGTTTTTTCGACATGGTTAGTGAGGAGTGGAAGTCCGCCATGTTGATTAGTGACATGGACTTGTGACATTTGATGACCTATGGTAGAACAAATGGAAGAGGAGAAATTGAGGAAGTGGGAGGGTCATGAGGCCACAAGGGCCCGTTTTGAGGGTAAGTTCCAAAAGATTGGTCGGTTTCCATTAGGGCCAAGGGTTTCTCATGCATTTCATAAGAGGATTGCAAATGAATTTTTGACGGTCCAAGGTGTTAGGGGTGTGGCTCTTATGGATATATGTCCGAAGTGTGTTAAGGGTTATGGTGGACCATGGTTAAGGGATACCGGTGATTGTTGTGGTTATAGGGAAATGGGGCATCAATAGATTGCCCTTAAAATCATAACTAGAGTAAGGAGGTTCATCCTCAAGGTGCTAATATGGTTCCTTTTGGGATAGGTGGCTGACAAGATGGTACCCCAAGGCATAATCAGTTTTACGATTTGCATGGGAGGCAAAGGGTTGGTGAGGTCCCCTATGTTGTTACCAGTATGTTGAAAATCTTTGACTTTGATTTGTATACATTGATTGATCCAGGTGCCACTCTTTCTTTTGTTACCCTCTTTGTTGCCAAAAGGTTCCATGTTGAGCCCAAATTATTGCATGAGTCATATGAGGTGTCTACTCGTATTAGTGCATCTATTATTGCTAGAAAAGTCTATAGAAGTTTTCTTGTTGCATCTTGCATAAAATGTTGTGTTGTGATCTTGTTGAGTTGGAAATGGTTGATTTTGACGTTATTCTTGGGATGGATTGGTTGCATGCATACGATGCTTCTATTGATTGTAGAACCCGTACGGTCAAATTCCAATTCCCAAATGAGCTCGTTTTTGAGTGGGAAAGTCATGATGTGGTGGGTTCATCTCTTGTATTAAGGCCCATAAGTTGATCTCTAAGGGGTGTCTTTACCATCTTTTGAGGGTTAGGGATGTGGAGTCCAAAGACCTTCCCATAGAGTCGGTTTCGATTGTTAATGAGTTCCTTGATGTCTTTCCAAATGACCTTCTTGGTTCCTCCTGAAAGGGAAATAGACTTTGGTATGGACTTCCTCCCCAATATTTAACCCATTTTTATTCTGTCTTACCGTATGGCCCCGACAGAGTTATAGGAGTTGAACTAACAATTGAGGGACTTGTTGTTGAAGGGATTTATTAGGCCTAGCCAATCACCTTGGGGTGTACCGGTGTTGTTTGTTAAAAAGAAGGATGGGTCCATTAGGATATGTAATAACTACCAACTTCTTAATAGGGTAACCATCACGAATAGGTATCCTCTTCCAAGGATTAATGATTTGTTTGAAAAATTGCAATAGGTTACCTATTTCTCTAAGATTGAACTTTGATCTGGGTATCATCAAGTGAAAGTCAGGAAGTGTGATATTCCCAAGACGGCCTTCTGGACTAGATATGGGCATTATGCGTTTGCTGTGATGTCTTTTGGGTTGACCAATGCACCAACCATCTACATGGACCTTATGAATAGGGTCTTCAAACCCTAACTTGATTCATTTGATGTGGTATTCATTAATGATATTTTGATCTAATTTTGTGGTGAGGAGGAGCATAGGGCTCATTTGAGGGTTGTGTTGCAAAGAATGAGGGAGGTGAGGCTATATGCTAAACATGAAAAATGTAGATTTTGGTTGAAGGAGGTTGCCTTCCTAGTGCACTTTAGCGACCACAAAAAGTGCATAAAACGTGCCTCGAAAATTCTCAGAATCTTATTTTCCATTTATCTAAAAAAATCTATTCGTTATTTTAAAAATTTGACTTCATATTCCTGTTCAGGGGGTCAAATTTAGTGGGAAATGGGTCTAACCTGAATTTTAGAGCAACCGTATCAAAATCCAAAATTCGCAAGAAATGCTATTTAGGAGTGTCAACTTTGAAGGGGCATATCTCTTAGCACACAAATAATTGAGTGGACCATGACATACCAACTGAAATATCTCTCAATGAACGATTTATGCCCATTATTGTAGAACTCATTTGTGCAAAAAATGCAGATTTCACTAGGGTTTTCGCTTCGCTCAGCGACGCGCCGCTATTATTGTTCATGCGTGTTTTAACGTTTTCGGTCCAATACTTTTATGTCTTGGGTCTAAGGGTTCCCACACTTTAAAATACCTAAATTAGCCTTATTTCACCCTCATATCATCCTAAACAATCCCAATATTCACTCAAACACTTAGACTCATAATTCACCCTAAATTCAAGTCGTAAACTCAAGACCAATCTTAAGGATTTCATCAAGGGTCTCATTCAAGCTTCAAATCTCCATTTCAAATCTTCTTCAAGGGTTCTCCAAAGTCAAGGTATGTTGTGTTAAACCATAGGGTCCTTTCACCCATGGTGCCTAAGCCTCTTTTTTACTAATATTGCATGATTTAAAGTTGATTTTACATGTGGATCTGTATATTGAGAAATTGACTACATAGTGATTTTAGTTTATGAAGGTATGGTTGTTTTAGCATGTTTTGAGCTCTAAATCATGGATATAATGTTGGATTTGATTAGGGTTATTGATGTTAATGTCTTGAGGGTGTTGCAAGGTGTTGATTGATAGTTTTACAACATATTTTCTTGCATGATTTCATCTCTAAATCTCATGGTTGTTTACCACTATTACACACTCCGAAGGTGTTTAATAAAATGTCTGGTTACAGTTTGTTGAGGAATTAAAGTTCCAAAGCATGAAATATGAGATGATTGATGTTATGATGATGAAATGAGCTTATGTACATGATATATACATTCTATGTAATGTGTTTCATCAAACCATGCTCAACTCGGGGGGTATAAGAGCCCGGATAACATGTGAGGGGTTTGTACCTTGCCACCACGGTGTCAAGGTGTGAATGGAATCAACCATATGAGGGGTGTTGTACCTTGCCACCAGGGTGTCCAGGTGTGAATGGCATCAACCATGTGAGGGGTGTTGTACCTTCCCACCAGGGTGACCAGGTGTGAATGGCATCTCCCTACCAAGTTGGAATTCTAGCTTGGTCTCTTCTACATATATGATATCTTATATGAGCATGAGCTACTTAAGCATGTTTTACTTACGCATTGATCATACATGCCATATTGCTATACTACGCCCATTGTCTATTTTATGCATTTTGATTTTGAAGCCTATCTATTGTTGCATTGCATCCCACATATTTAGTACATTCAAATGTACTAACACATACTCTATAGCTACATGATGTTAGTATATGGGAACGGGAGCTCCTATTGATTGTTCTTATGGCTAGACGGATTGTTCAAGTTAGCTTTTGGTAAGTCCTCCATTCCGGGGACAATGACTATTCTCTCATACTATGTTCCAAGACTATCTTTCTTTTATGTATATATTAAGTGTGAGGGTGAGGACAGTTGCTTGTCTTGGCCCCCGCTCTTATCTATGTACTAGAGGTGTTGTTGGGCATGTTATGTATTATGCTTGAGCTTTGACTCACTTATGTTATTCAAGCTATTTAAATTTAAATCTCTCTCTCTCCCTTAGACCCAATTCCCCTTGTTTATATTTCTTACGTTGTTTTACATTGGTTTAACGACCAAGGATGTGTAATGATATGCTATGAAGCTTATTTGGGGTCCCTTCTGGTTCCCAATTCGCTTGTCAGGTCTAGCCCCTAGGCTTTGGTCGTGACAAAGATGGTATCAGAGCACTAGTTTGATAGATCCTCAGAGTCCAACATGCCGCATCGATTAGAGTGTTATTTATGGTTCTGTTGTGCACCACAAATATGAGTAGGAGGCTGTGAGACGTTTTAGGAAATGTTTTCCTTCATCATGGTGTAAGTCCTTCTTTAGAAGAGAGATAGGGCTTTCCCCTCTAACGAGTATTCTTTGCTATTTTAGTTGATCATGTCGCTTCAAGGAGGAAGGTGAAGGAAGGTACGTAGAAGGTTTTGATTTAGATAGATCCAAGTTTCACTATTCCTTCTCTATTCCTTTAGTTGATGGTGGGCTTCTTGTGTGCCCAAGTGGTTGTGTAGATCTTTGGTTTCTATTCCCTTCGTCAGGTATATTATTGCTAGAAAGTTCATTGGTGTTGATCCGGGTTTGTATTGCATTAGGTCTTGCTTTGTGGCTTATCGGATTTGATATGGTGGATTCTGATGTTGTACTTGGGATAGAATAGTTGCATGCATGTTGTGTCTCTATGGATGGTGGGACCCATAGAGTTAGAGTCTGACTCCTAAATGAACCTATCTTTGAGTAGGAGGTTGTCAAATGGTAGGAAAGGAGGTAGGTCTATTCTTGACTTAATGTATAATTGGTCTCTAAGGGATTGCATTTTTCAGCTTGTGAGAATTAGAGGTGTTGAACCTAAGATGTTTGTTTATAAAATTGTTGTTGGTGATAGATGAGGCATTGAATTTCCCTTTTCGATATTTGAAGTGGCGATAGTGTCTTTTGGTTTGACTAGCGCACCGGTTATACCTATGAGTCCCACGAACAAGATCTTTAGTCCCTACTCTAATAGGCTTATGGTGGTTTTGGTGATGATATGATAGTTCCTTCCCAAATGAGGTAGTGCGTGTAAGTCATTTGAGTGTAGTACTCCAAAATTTAAGGAGGTTGGATTCTAGATAGGAGAAATGGGAATTTTCGTTGTAAGAGGTTGCCTTCCTAGGTCGTACGGTGTCGTGTGATGGCATTATGGTGGCCCCTTGTAAGATGAAGGTGATTAGCTATTAGAGTAGACCTTGACTCCCTTAGGTTTTAGGAGCTTCTTGAGTTTAGCGGGCTATTGTCGGAGACTGTGAAAGTATGTTCTCTTCCGTTGTTGTTCCGATGACTTAGTTGACCCTAAGTGAGACCAATGTTGTGATCGATGTTTTGGGTAGGGTGATTTGATAGGTCAGGGGGATACTATTTCTTGTGTTAATCCTTGGTGCGAGTAGGATTCATGTGTGTAGGCGTCTCGGATGGTTACTTGAGTCTATTGTACCTAGTAAGGGTCTATAAGGGTTGCCCCATGTTATCATTACATAGAGTCGTGTCTTGTGATCTTGGTTGGACTTAGCTGAGGTGTTGGAGTGGTCTGGTTATTTGCATAGTATGTTTTCGATGAGCGTAGCACCCGTAAGATTGTGATGTGATGGTTAAGGATAGACTATCTATTTGGTCAATTACAATGTATTAGTCACTTCACTAAGATTGATCTTCGATTTGAGCTTTGTCCACAAGTGAGCATTATTAGCATCGGTGGAGTTGTTTGGCTGATTTATGCATTGCCTATGTTTAATGGGTCTCTAGAATAGGGTCTTAAAACCTACCTTGGTATGTTGTGGTGATCTCTAGCAATGCAGTACTGATTTATTTAGAGCTTGTGAATCATTTGGGGATAGTGTTACAAGTCTTAAGGGAGATGGTGGTCCATATTACCGAGTGGGTTAGATGTGTTTAAGGTTGGCAATTGGGTTGAGGTTTGTGGGCCCTTATAGCATTTGGAGGAGAAATTTGATAGGTTGCATAAGGGTTGGAACTGCCTAGGTTCATGAGTATAGCAAGCCCTTATAGTAGGCATTGTATGTCCTCGGTTAGATGGTTTGAAGTGCGAGAAATGTCCTTGTTGGGTCAATCCGAAAGTTTTAATCATCAGGAGTGAGGTTTGTTCTAGTAAGGAGGGAGTCAATTTTATGGTTCGTGAGTCCATATAAAGTATGGAGGGAGGTTGGTAAAGATTGCTTAAAGTTTTGGGATTGCCTTTAGGTGTAGATATGGTTCATCTGGTTCTTCATGCTTCTATGTTGAGGGATGTGTTGTTAACTCTAATGTTATAGAGCTCTTTGAGGTTAAGGGTGTTATGGAGGGTATTTTCGCTTAAGAGAAGGTCCCTGTGGGGGTGTTGGATGGATGAGTTGAGAAATTGATTGATAATGATGTAGTCTTCTTCAAGGCCCTTTGGAAGAGTCGTCTATTTGTTTGTCTCTCTCGGGAAGCCGGTGTATGCATGGAAAAACAATACTCGTATTTCTTTCATTCTATTCAAGCTTATCATGACATGTCAAGCCCTTTTTTATGATTCCAAGTCTCATGTTTCAGCCCCTATGTCATTCTTATGCATTCATGCCTAAGTTAGCAAGTTTATGATGATTTTACACCTATGTTGGGATTTTGAAAATGGTGTTTTAAACATTATTGTTGCATTCCTTTTGGGGCTGATATCCTTATGATTATTCTTCTCTTGTATATTTCTCTTACATTCGTGGACGAATGTTCCCAAGGGAGAGATATTGAAACGACCCCAAAAAATTCCTAAAAACATGCCTCGGAAATGCCCGGAATCTGATTTTCCACATATCTGAAAATTCATTCATTATTTCATAAATACGACTTCATATTCCTGTTCAGGGGATCAAATAGAGTGGGGGATGGGTCTAACGCGACTTTAGAGCAACCGTATCAAAATCCGAAAATCGCAAAAAATGCTATTTAGGAGGGTCAACTTTGAAGGGGCATATCTCTTAGCATACAAAGAATTGGCAGCCCACGACCTACCATTTTAAAGTGCTTTAAACTTGCTTTCTAACGCACTTTGTTTCACCTCATTTCAAGTTCAGATGAAGGATTTATGCCAATTTTCGTTGAACTCATTTGTGCAGAAAATGGAGAATCCAGTGGAGTTTTTGCGTCTCCTCCGAGACGCGCCCTTGTTATTTTCGGTGCCTATTTTAATTTTTTCTGTCCAAGACTTTTAAGTCTTGGGCCTAAGCATTTCCATACTGGACAATACCTCCACTTAGCCTTATTTCACCCTTATAACATCCTAAACATTCCCCAATACTCATTCAAACACTTAGACTCATAATTCACCCTAAATTCAAGTCCCAAACTCAAGACCAATCTTAAGGATTTTATCAAGGATCTCATTCAAGCTTCAAGTCTCCATTTCTAATATTCTTCAAGGATTCTCCAAAGTCAAGGTATGTGGTGTTGAACCATTGGTTACTTTCACCCATGTTGCCTAAGCCTCTTTTTTTGCTAATATTGGATGATTTAAAGTTGATTTTTTACATGCGGGTCTTGTATATTGACAAATTTACTACATAGTGATTTAGTTCATAAAAGTATGGCTATTTTATCATGTTTTGAGGTCTAAATCATTGATCTAATGTTGGAATTGATGAGGAGTATTGATGTGAATGGCTTGGTCCTGTTGCAAGGTGTTGATTGATGGTTTTACAACTGATTTTCTTGCATGATTTCATCTCTAAATTGCAGGGTCTTTTGCCCCCATTACACACTCCCAAGGTGTTTGGTAAAATGTTTGGTTATGGTTTCTTGAGGAATTGAAGGTCCAAAGCATGAGATATGACATGATTAATGTTATGATGATGAAATGAGCTTATGTACATGATATATATGTTCTATTAATGTGTTGCATCAGACCATGCCCGCTATGGGGGGTTATAGTATCCCGGATAACCATGTGAGGGGTATGTACCTTTCCACCAGGTGTCCAGGTGTGAATGGCATCAACAATATGAGGGGTGTTGTACCTTGCCACTAGGTTGTCTAAGTGTGAATGGCATCAACCATGTGAGGGGAATTGTACCTTGCCACCAGGGTGTCCAGGTGTAAATGGCATTTCCCAACTAATTTTGGATTCTAGCTTGGTCTCTTCTATAAATATGATATCTTATATGAGCATGAGCTACTTAAGCATGTTTTACTTGTGCATTGATCATACATGCCATATTGTTATACTATGCCTATTGTCTAGTTTATGCATTTTGATTATGAAGCCTATCTATTGTTGCATTGGATCCCACATACTTAGTACAATCCAACGTACTAATGCATATTTTATGCCTATATGATGTTACTATGTTGGAACCAAAGCTTCTATTGATTCTTCTTGTGGCTCGATGGATTGTTCAAGTTAGCCTTTGGTGAGTCCTCCAATCCCAGGACAATGTCTATTCTCTTATACTATGTTCTAAGACAATCGTTCTTTTATGGATGTATTAACTATGAGGGTTAACTTGGTTGCTTGTCTTGGGCCCCACACTTATCTATGTAGTAGAGGTGTTGTTGGACATGTTATTTATTAAGCTTGAGCTTTAACTCACTTGTGATATTCAAGCTATTTAAGTATAAATCTATCTCTCTCTCCCTTAGTCCCAATTCCCCTTGTTTATGTTTCTTACGTAGATTTACATTGATTCCGCGACCAAGGATGTGTAATGATATGCTATGAGCTTGTTTGGGGTCCCTTTGGGTTCCCCATTCACCTGTCACGTCTAGGCCCTAGGCTTGGGTCATGACAGGCATATGATGTCGACGGATGGCATTAAGGTTGATCGTAAGAAGACCGTTGTGATTAAAAATTTTCCTAGTCCATTGAACCCGTTGGACATTAGGAGTTTCTTGGGATTAGCGGATTATTAACGGAGATTCGTGAATGGATTCTCTTATATTGCTTCCCCTATAAAAAAATTGACTCAAAAGAAGGTCATGTTTATGTGGACAAATGAGTGTGAGAGGAACTTCCAAACCTTGAAAGATAAGCTTGTGTCCGCTCCTATATAGTCACTACCGGATTGGCTAGAGGGATTAGTTGCTCATTGTGACGCTTCTAGAGTGGGGTCGAGTTGGGTTCTAATGCAAAATGGTAAAGTGATAGCCTATGCTTCTAGGCAACTCAAGGTGCATGAAAAGAACTATCCTACTCACGATGTTGAACTAGCCGCCATGGTATTTGCATTAAAGATTTGGCGTCATTACTTGTATAGGGTGCATGTTGGTGTGTTCACCGATCATAAAAGCCTTCAATATGTCTTCACTCAAAATGATCATAACTTGAGGCAAAGGAGGTGGTTAGAACTCCTTAAGGACTATGATATGTGTGCGCACTATCATCCGGGTAAGGCTAATGTGATGGAGGATGCTTTCAGTATGGTGTCTATGGGTAACCTAGCTCATGTTGATAGTGGTGAAAAGGAGATGGCTAGGGAAGTGCATCGGTAGGCTAGATTGGGGGTTAGGTTGGAGGATGTTGGTGATGGTGATGTTGTTGTTGTTGATGGTTCTAAGTCCTCATTGGTCAATAAGGTGATAGCAAAACAAGATCTTGATCAATCCTTGTTAGAATTGAAGGCCATGGTGAAAGAAGGCAAAGTGGAGGTTTTCTCCCAAGGCAAAGATGGTGCTCTTATATACCAAGGTTGTAACGACCCCAAAAAGTGCCTGAAAATGTTCCTCGAATGTGCCCGAAATCATAATTTCCATATATCTCAAAATCCATATGTGGTACAAAAATTCCGACATCATATTCTTGTTCAGGGGGTCATTTTGAGTGGAAAATGGGTCTAACTGTGATTTAAGAGCAAACGGATAGAAATTTCGATTTTCCAAGTGACAATTTCCAGAAAGATTTCCGTGTCCCTGGCGTGACATGCTAACGGAGCATATATAAAGAAATTCGATTCTCGCGTCCTATCCGCGATGCGAACATGTGCATTTCCTTTTATCTTTCTTGCGGTCCAAGACTTATGTCTTTGGCCTAAGTGTCCCCAAATGTGGATATACCTATACTTATCCATTTTTCACCATCATATCTTTCTAAATATTTCCCAATACTCATTCAAACACTTAGCCAAATATTTTATGCCTAAACTCAAGTCTCAAAACTATTTCCGAATTCACATGGATTGCACTCAAGCTTCAAGTCTCCATCTTCATCTTTATCAAATTCCTTTCCAAAACTAAGGTATGTGGGTTTCTTTCGTGGGTTCCTTTTGCCCCTGATACCCAAGTCTCCTTTTACCCTAATTTTTATGATTTAAAGATGATTTACTAATGGCGCTTATTTTATTATGAAAATCACTGCACAATATGTTTGGGTTTATGAAATTGTGACTATTTTGCTATGTTCTGAGCTATGAAACCAAGGCCTATTGTAAGATTTGATGAAGGTTTTTGATGTATAATGCTTGAGTGTGTTATCAAGTAATTATTGAAGGATTTACATTGATATTCTAGGATGATTTCTCTCTTGAATTGCATGGTTTTACACTAGCACTACACCCTCTAAGTGTTTAATAAAATTTTCGGTTATGGTTGCTTGAGAAATTGAAGGGTCGATGCACGTCTTATGAGTTGAATGACTATATGATGATGATATGATGATGAAATGATGATGAAATGTATGTGAGGAATATATGATTATGAGGTGAATGTATGTATATGGTATTCTCTATAGAGCATTGGAATGTGACCATGCCCTACTCGGGGGTTGTGTACAGGGTAACCTTGTCAAGGGGTTCATACCTTCATAATCTATCAAGGGGTTTGTACTCAAGCACCACGGGTGGTAGGGTGGGACTATCCATCAACCTTGTTGGGGTTTGTACCCATCAACCTATTGGGGTGATTGTACTCTAGCACCACGGTTGGTAGAGTGCGATGTTCCACAAACCTATCGGGGGGTTTGTGCTCCGGCACCACGGGTGGTAGGGTACTACGATCCACTAACCTACTGACGGGGTTTGTACCTTAATCACCAAGGGTGGTAGAGTATGACAATTTTCCAATAGTTTAATGGTCTCTTCTTACACATATGTTATGTTCTATAAAAGCAATGTTTTACTTTAAGCATCATTCGTACATGTCATATTGTTAGTATGCTATTCATGGCTTATGATTATGCATTTTGCCTATGTTGCCCATCTCTTTTTGCATTGCATCCTACATGCTTAGTACATTCAAACAAACTAGTGCATACTCTTTTCCTGCATGATGTCAGTATGTAGGAAACGGAGCACCGCTTGAACATCCTGCTCCTCCACTCGGCTAGTTTGATTGTCCTACAAGCTTGTTGGTGATTCCTCCACTTCGAGGATGTTGCTTATGAACTCTTGCTATGTATTAAGAATATCTTTCTTTGGTTATGTACTAACTAAGAGGGTGAGCCCAATTGCTTCTCTTTTCCCCCGGTCTTACCTATGTAGTAGAGGTGTTGTTGGACATGTATGTATCTATGTGATGAGTCTATAATCTCTTGTTTCTTGATGTTATGATATGAAGGTTTATCCTTAGTCCTAATTCCCTTGTTTATGCATATTTCTCATTGTCGTTTTAATTGCTTCAATGACCAAGGATCTGTAATGACATGATATGAGGCTCGTTTGGAGTTCCTTCGATTTCCTTTTTTGCCGGTCACGTCTAGTTCCTAGGCGTGGGTCATGACAAGATGTATTGCAGCACTAGGTTGTTAGATCTTTGGAGTCCTACACACCGGGTTGATTAGAGTTCTATGCATGGTTGTGTTGTGCACCACAACTACGAGTAGGAGGCCATGAGACATTTTAGGAATTTTTCCCTCTCTTCATGTTCTAAGTCATGCTGTAGAGTTGAAGTAAGCTTTCCTCTCCTAACGCTTATTCTTTTCTATGCTTGATCATGCCTAACACGAGAGGAAGATGAGCTCGCACCCCCGATGAGCAATCGGCCAATGGAGAGCTTAGAGATGCTCTCACCTTGCTTGCGCAAATGGTGGCTAATCAAGCCTGTCAAGGGGCCCAAGCCACTCATATTCTTGCACCAGCCTCCCGGGTGAGAGACTTCATGAGAATGAATCCTCTAGAATTCCATAGGTCAAAGGTGGGTGAGGACCCTCAAGAACTCATTGATGAGGTTTACAAGATTTTGTCTACTATGGATGTGAGGCCAGAGGATAAGGTAGATTTGGCGGCTTACCAATTCAAAGGGATAGCACAAATACAGTAGAACCGATAGAGTGACGACAAGGGAATCTACTATCTGGTGCTTTAGGAGGAGTTCAAGGTGGCCTTGCTTAATCGGTTTTTCATGAACTTGGGGAAGCTAAGTTTGTGGAATTAATGAATTTGAGAGAAGGATCCATGAGTGTGAGGGAGTATGCCCTCAAGTTCAACCAACTTTCGAAATATACTCCACATTTGGTGGCATACTCAAGATCTAGGATGAACAAATTTGTTATGGGTGTGTCCGACTTGGTTAGTGATGAGTGTCGGTCCACCACGTTGATTAATGACATGGACTTGTCATATTTGATGACCTATGCCTAGCAAATGGAATGGGAGTAATTGAGGAAGAAAGGGGTTATGATGTTAAGAGGTTCCATTTTGAGGGTAAGTTCAAAAAGGTGGTCAAATGCACCAAGGCCAAGGGTCCTCTCATGCTGCTAATAGGGGATTTTCAAATGACTTCCCTATATCCCAAGGTGTTGGTGTTGTGGTTCCTAATAAGGTGTTTCCTAGGTGTGGTAAGGGTCATAAGGGCCCATGCTTGAGAGATACTAGTGCATGCTTTGGTTGTGGGGAAGTGGGTGACAAAAAGGTAGATTTGCCTCGAAATCACAATAAGGGCAAAGAGGTTTGTCCACAAGGAGCTAATGTGTTTCCTTTGGGGAAAGGTGGCTGATAAGATGGTTCCCCAAGGCACAATCAGTTTTATGCTTTGCATGGATGGTAAGGGGTGGATGTTGTCCCCAATTTCTTTATCCATTTATTGAAAATCTTTGACTTTGATGTGCATGCATTGATTGATTCGGGTGACACTCTTTGTTTTGTTACCCCCTTTGTTGTCAAAAAGTTTCATGTTGACACCGAGTTGCTGCATGAGACATATGAGGTATCTGCTCCTATTGGTGCATTGATTGTTGCTATAAAAGTTTATAGAAGTTGTCTTATTCGCATCTTGCATAAAATATTGCCTTGTGATCTTGTTGAGTTAGAAATGGTTTATTTTGATATTATTCTTGGGATGGATTGGTATGATGCAAATTATGCTTCTATTGACTGTAAAACCTATAGAGTAAAATTCCAATTCCCAAATGAACCTGTCCTTGAGTGGAAGAGTCAAGATGTGGTGTTCAAGGGTAGATTCATCTCTTGCATTAAAGCCCGTAAGTTGATCTCTAAGGGGTGTCTGTATCATTTTGTGAGGGTTAGGGATGTGGAATCTACATTGCTTCCCATAGAGTCGGTTCTAATTGTAAATGAGTTTCTTGATGTCTTCCCAAATGACCTTCCCGGTGTTCCTCCCGAATGGGAAATAGATTTGGGCATAAACCTCCTCCCTGATACATAACCCATTTCTATTACACCTAACCCTATAGCCCCAGCAGAGTTGAAGGAGTTGAATGAGCAATTGAGGGACTTGTTGCAGAAGGGGTTTATTAGGCCTAGCCAATCACCTTAGGGTGCACCGGTGTTATTTGTGAGAAAGAATGATGGGTCCATTATGAAGTGTATTGACTACCGGCAACTCAATAGGGTCACCGTCAAGAATAGATATCATCTTCCAAGAAAAATGATTTGTTTGACAAATTGCAAGGGGCTAGCCATTTCTCTAAGATTGATCTTCGGTCCTGGTGCGAACCACTTAGCCTCATCACATTCATTCATTCATACATTCTTCAAATTAGCGGAAGACAAAAGAGAATAAATGGGCACATTATCATTTAGTCTCAAAAAAATATTATTAAAAAACTAGTAGGAAGAACTAGCTCATAGTCTTACATCAAGTGAAGGTGAGAGAGCGTGATATTCTCAAGATGGCCTTCCGGACTAAATATGGGCATTATGAGTTTATCGTGATGTCTTTTGGGTAGACCAATGCACCGACAATCTTCATGGCCTTATGAATAGGGTTTTCAAACCCTACCTTGATTCTTTTGTTGTGGTATTCATTGATGATATTTTGATCTATTCTCATGGTGAGGAGGAGCATAGGACTCATTTGAGGGTTGTGTTGCAAAGATTGAGGGAGGTTTCATTTCTGGGACATATGGTGTCAGGGGATGGTATTAAGATGGATCCTAAGAAGACCTATGTGATTAGGAAGTGGCCTAGACCGTTGACCCCGTCGGACATTAGGAGCTTCTTGGGCTTAACAGCCTATTATCGGAGGTTTGTGAATGGGTTCTTTTCTATTGCTTCCCTTTTCACAAAATTGACATAAAAGAAGGCTTAGTTTGTGTGGACTGGTGAATATGAGAGGAGCTTTGGAAGATAAGCTTGTGGCCACTCCTATATTGTCAATACTAGATGGGCTTGAGGGATTTGTGGTGTATTGTGATGCTTCTAGAGTTGGTTTGGGTTGTGTGCTAATGCAAAATGGTAAGGTGATAGCCTATGATTCTTGGCAACTCAAGAGGCATGAAAAGAACTACCCTACTCATGATCTTGAGTTTGCCACCATAGTATTTTCTTTGAAAATTATGGCGACATTACTTATATGGGGTGCATGTTGATGTGTTCACTGACCATAAGAGCCTCCAATATTTCTTCACTCAAAAAGATCTCAACTTGAGGCAAAGAAGGTGGCTAGAACTTCTTAATGACTATGATATGACTGTTCATTATCATACAGGTAAGGCAAATGTGGTGGGGGATGCCTTTAGTAGGGTGTCCATAGGTATCCTAGCTCATGTTTATGGTGGTGAGAATGAGATGTCTAGGGAAGTGCATCTGTTGGCTATGTTATGGGTTACATTGGAGGAGGTTGGCAATGGTGATGTTGTTGTTGTGGATTGTTCTAGGTCTTCTTTGGACAATGAGGTAATGGAAAAACAAGATCATGACCTCCCCTTGTTAGAGTTAAAGGCCTTGGTGAAAGAGGGAAAGGTCAAGGTTTTCTCCCATGGAAAAACAAGATCATGATCTCCACTTCATCAAGCTCATCTCTAAAGGTAAGGTATGTGGATTTGTTTCATGGGTTCCTTTCGCCCATGATACCCAAGCTCTCTTTTACCTAAAATTGCATGATTTAAAGTTGATTTACTCATTGGTCTTATCAATTAGGAATTTCACTGAACACTATGTTGGGGTTTAATGAAATTATGGTTGTTTTAACATGTTTTGAGCTATGAATCTTAGATCTATTGTGAGATTTGATGAAGGGTGTTGATGTATATCGCTTGAGGGTGTGACCAAGTATCTATTGATTGTTTTTTATTGAATTGTGTTGCATGATTTCACTCTTTAATTGAATGGTTTTGCACTAGCACTACACAACCTCTAAGTGTTTGATAAAACGTTCGATTATGGGTCCTTGTAGAATTGAAGGTCCAATGCATGTCTTATAAGTTGAAACGACTATATGATGATGAAATGATGATGGAAAGGAATGTGTGTATATTATTATGAATGGGGTGTATATATATGATATCACCTTTACGGTGTTGGGATGACCAAGCCTAGCTCGGGTTGTTATAGGCCCGGGTTACCTTGTTGAGGGGTTGGTACCTCGATCGCCTAGCTCATGGGGTTGTAGGCTCGGGTAACCTTGTTGGGGGTTTGTACGCATTGAACTTGTTGGGGGTTTGTACCTATCAACCTTGTTGGGGAGTTTGTACTCCATCAACCTTTTCGGGGGGTTTGTACTCCATCAACCTCATGAAGGGCTTTGTACCTCATGTGCCTATCCAAGGGGGAGGTAGGTCTTGGATTGCACTAACAATGGTCACTCCTTACACCTACGGTATGATCCATATAAGCATGGTTTAGTACGAGCATCCTCCATGCTTGCTATATTACTATATGTACTTATTGCCTATGCTTATACATTTCGATTATGTTTCTATCACTTGTTGCATTGCATCCTATGTACTTAGTACATTCAAATGTACTAACGTCTACTATATGCCTAATTGATGTCACCATGAAGGAAACGGTGCAACTCTTGATCATCCTTCGCCTCCACATTGCTAGTACGATTGTCTCTCAAGCTTATTGGTGAGTCCTCCATTCCGAGGACGTGATCATGATCTCTTGCTACTAAAACTATATTTTCTTTATTTATGTTTTGACTATGAGGGTGAGCCCAGTTGTTTGTCGTGGCCCCGCTCTTATCTATGTCATAGAGGTGTTGTTGGACATGCTATGTATCTATTCTATAAGCCTTGACTCTCTTGTTTCTTGATGTTATTATATGGATGTTTACCCTTAGTCCCAATTCCTTCTTTTATGCATATCTCTCATTGTCATTTTAATCTATTCCGCGACCACAGATGTGTAATGATATGCTATGCGGCTTGTTTGGGGTTCCTTCGGGTTCCCCATTCGCCGGTCACGTCTAGGCCCTAGGCTTGGGTCGTGACAAATTGCATGATTTTGAACAAGCATTATGCGCCCAACAAGTGCTTGATAAAATGTCAAGTCAAGAATTCTTAAGTTATTGATGATGTATTTCATAATTTACAAGTCAAGTGACTATATGATGATTAAGGGCTTTCAAGTATATATTGAATTCATGAAAATTGTCTATGATTTTACAAGTTACAAGCTAAGCCCTATTTCAAGGTTTTTACCTCTTGTTAGCCAATCATGTTAAAGTAAGGGTTCATGTATTCTTACGAAATACTCTCACATTTCATGTTAGGCTCACAATTAGAGGTCAAGCATGTTTATGAGCTACTGAAGTCATGTTCTTACAAGGTACTCATGTTATGATTAAAGTATGAATATTTCAAGT
The DNA here is from genome assembly GCA_026153255.1 of Solanum medicagineum. Classification (NCBI taxonomy): domain Eukaryota; kingdom Viridiplantae; phylum Streptophyta; class Magnoliopsida; order Solanales; family Solanaceae; genus Solanum; species Solanum medicagineum. The sequence goes on from JAPFFP010067845.1 coordinate 23,782, forward strand.
ATTCTGCTGTATTAGACTTAGCACCGATGGATTCAACGTGGAGTATCTTCAAGGGTCCACACTCCTCTCCTCAAACTATGTGCAAATATAGGACTATACTTTACCCTTGCTATACCAGTGGATCCATTTAATGCACTTTGTCATGAAATCCACATTGAAATGGGACGGTTTCCCTTAAGGGGGGGTTACATCTCCAAAATAGGACGGGCTCCCATAAGGTGAAGTGTGGTTTACCTTAGCAAGTGGGCCACCTCTTTACCGATGAGGGGTAGTCATTGATATTTCTACTTGTAGCTCGCTTGGTCTTACTTTTGTTGGTTAGGGTCTCTTCCCACACATGTATATTATTTTATGCAATAAGAATAGTTTACAAGAATGCCTTACTTCAAGCATTGATCAGGCATGTCATATTGATATTACACTTTTCTATTGCTTATTATTATGTATTTTGACTAAATTGGCTTATATCTTATTGCATTGCATCCAACATACTTAGTACATTCAAACATACTAACGTATACTCTGTGCCTATATGATATTACCATGTAGGGACCATAGCATCATTTGATCATCCTCCACGTGGCTAGTATGATCCTTTGAAACAAGCTTTGGTGAATCCTCAAGTCCGAGGACATTATCTTTATTACTCTTGTTATTTGTGACTTCTTTATGCCAAACATTTGTTACTATGAGGGTTAGCCCGGAAAGAGTCTTAGCCCCCGCTCTATTCCATGTTAGAGGTGTTGTTGGCTGCTATGATGTACTTATGCATGAGTTTGACTCATTAATGTTTTAATGATTATCAAATATTTCCCTTAGTCCCGCTTCTCTTTTTATTATATCTCTTGTTGTTGTTTACTTTGCTTTCGTGATCAAGGACGTGTGATTGATATGCTGAGAGGCTTGTTTAAGTCCCTTCGGGTTCCAATTCACCATGTCACGTCTTGGTACCAGGATTGGGTCATGACAATAAAGGTCAAAATACTTTAAAGAGGGGAAATATCCAACCAAACCATCTATCTAGAAAGAAACTGAACCTCTAAAGCTAGCGGCCTCTCCTCAGCCCTCAAGAATATCAAACTCACCATACTAGTAGCCTTCCGGCTAAAAGCATCTGGCATTAAATTTCATGCTCAAGGTGATATAAAAATAGAGATATCATAATCTTTTAGCAACTCTAACCACCTATGTTGTCTCATATTAAAGTTAGGCTGAGAAAACATATATTTGAGACTCTTGTGATCAGTAAAGATCTCACAATGCGCCCTA
>JAPFFP010067872.1:0-25047 GCA_026153255.1 Solanum medicagineum
AGAGAGAAATTGTTGGTTAAAATTTGGGGAAAGTTTGCGATCTTCTCTTCTCTTTCTTGGAGAAAATCCTCAATTTTCACAATTCTTTTAAAGTGAAAGAACTTGGAAAGACATTGATTGAAAGAATTATCTTTGATTCTTGAGTTCTTGACTTAGACTCTTTAGAGTTCTTGATGAAGAACCATAGTTCTTGAAGAAGAAGAGTCAAGAAATCCTTTCTTGGGATTCTTGAACTTGTTTTCTTGAAACCCTAGGTTATGATTCAAAATCCTATTAGTGATTCATGAATAGATGAAGAAATTCGAGTTGAGTAGATTGAAATTCCTAAAGAATAACTTACCTAGAGGATGAATCTTGAAAGAATATCCTAGGTTCATGACTTTCTTGATCATTGTTGAGGGTTCATGTTTAGGAGAGAAGGAAGAGGCTTTTGATCATGCAAAACTAATGTTTTAGGGTTTTTAGGACCTTAAATAGACTCCCAAAGATTTTAGAACAAATATAACCTAAAATTATTAAAAAAAAGACGTCATTAACTGATCTAGTGCGGGTCCGCGACGTGCTCCAGGCACGGACTTTTGGACAGCTTTGCACCTCTCCACTAAAATGGTCATAACTTTCTACTCCGAACCCCGATTATTACAAAATTAGATGCTTTAGAAAGCTAATTTGAATATCTTCGATTTGATTTATTATGGGTCATACATCTTATTATAATTTAGAAGATATGGTCATTTGAAATTGACTCTTCTGTCAACTCATACAGAAACTTAGTTGCTATAAATTCTTTCAACTTGGCTTGATGTAAAAGATTCCTTATGACTCTAAATCACACCTAATATACTTTAAATACATAGGAATTGATCCTTGAAAGTATATACACCTTACAAGTCATTGGTTCACCTAACCTTTATAAAATCATACATTAGAACTACGACCACATATTGGCTCCAATTCTATTCTCATACTAAGAAATTGACTTTAACATCTATTCTCAACTAAGAATCCTCAAGTAAAATGCCATATCCTATGAAGAATGGCTTAGTTTTAGCTTAAAAAAATTGGGGTGTTACATGCACACAAATTCCCAGACTGAACACTATGTCAGGCTAGCTAGCTATGAGATACAGAAGTGACCAAATCATCCCTCTGTACCTGGTCTTATCTACACTTGTTCTCGCTTCATCGTGCTCAAATTGGTAGTTGTTGCCCTAAGAGTATCACTAGCATTAGCATCCTGCATGTTGAACTTGGTGAGCAACTTCTTGATGTAGTTTTGTTGATGGATGGGCATTCCCTTAGGAGTCTGATTTAATTGAAGCCCTAGGAAAAGGTTCAGCTCACCTATCATACTCATTTCAAACTCACTACCCATTAATATAGTAAACTCAGCTCCTAGTTTCTCATAAGTTTCCCCAAAGATAATATCATCAACATATACCAGAATAATGAGACATGCTATCTCTTTTTCATGAGAAATTATGTATTGTCAATCTTTCCTCTGACATACCCTGACTTAATAAAAAGCTGAATAATCAATCATACTACACTCTGGGTGCTTGCTTCAACCTATACAACACTTTGTCTAGTTTGTACACAAAATCTGGATTCTTATGATCTTCAAATCTAGGGGCTGCTTTATATACACTTCTTCTTGAAAGTATCCATTTAGAAAGGTACTCTTCATATCCATTTTGTACATTTTGAATTCCATGTGAGCAGCGAGCGCAATCAACATTCTTATGGCTTCTATCCTTGCCACTGGAGCAAATATTTTGTCATAGCCAATTCCTTTTTCTTGATTGTAGCCCTAAACTACTAGTTTTGGTTTGTTTATGTTTAACCACTTTGTTCATCCAACTTATTTTTGAATACCTACTTGGTGCCTATGATGGTACGATGTTGAGGAGAGCGAACCAAGTGCCAAACTTTTCTACTTTCAAGTTAAATGATCTCCTCCTGCATTTTAGCTATCCATTCATCATCACATAAGGCCTCTTTGACATTTTTACGCGGATCCCGAGATAAATATTAAAAGAAGGCACACATATTCTGGAGGATAAATCTAGTGGCTACTTTGGAATCCAATGGAGTCAGCAAATTTTATAGTGAATGGGAGCTCTTATGTTTCCACTTATATCCTCAATTATCTCTCACAGTGTTGGTATGAAATTGCGTTGAGGGTCCAACTTCACTAGGTCTGATTTTTCTTATTGGCTCTCTAGCATTTCGAGGCTCTTTTCTACTTGGAGTGTGAGTTTGGTTGGGCACCTATTAGGAGGGTGAAAAAGTATTGTCCCCATCACCATCATCATTGTCCGTTGCTCTGTTGTGATTCGTCTGTCCAAGCTTCTACACCTGTTCATGCAAAACCTTCTCAGCCATTGAATTGTCTTCATCAAATATAACATGATTACTTTCTTCAACATATTTGGTTCTTTTATTGAATACTTTATAAGCTTTGCTCTGAGAGGAGTAACCTAAAAAATTTCCTCATCACTTTTGGCATCAAGCTTTTCTAGAGCATCTTTGCCATTATTGTGCATATAGCGCACACACCCAAAGGCTCTGAGATATGCTAGGTTGGGTTTTCTGCCTTTGAGTAACTCATAGGGTGTTTTATTCAGGACTAGTTGAATCATGCATCTATTTATCGGATAGCAAGAAGTGTTTACAACCTTTGCCCAATAGCTATGTGGGAGACTACTGACAATTAGCATAGTTCTTGCCATGTCTTCCAGAGTTCTATTCTTTTGTTCAACCAAGCCATTTTGCTGTGTTATTCTGTGAGCAAAGAAGTTGTGAACTACACTATTTTCTATATAAAACTTTAAGAATTTTGAATTTTCAAATTTTATACCATGATCAAATCATAGGCTTATTAACTCACACTTCAACTTCTTTTTCACTATCTTTGCATATATTGTGAACACATCAAAGGTTTCTTCCTTAATCTTCAGGAAAAATGTCCAGGTAAATCTAGGAAAATCATCAATAATAAAAAAGACATACCTGTTACCTCCTTGACTCTGTATACACATTGGTCCATAGAGATCCAAGTGAATTAGTTTTAGAGGTTTGTGAGTACTTACTATCCAAGTGAATTAGTTCTAGAGGTTTGTGAGTACTTACTATACCAATAGGTTGGAAGCTTATTTTGAAATGCTTCCCTAGTGTATAGGTGCCAAAAACATGATATCGCCGACCTTCCCGTTTGGTAGTCCAATGAACAGCTCCTTTAATATTAGCTTGTTGATTGTTGAGAAGCTTGCATGCCCCAACCTCTTATGCCACAAGACCGATTCATCATCTATGGAATTGAGACACTTTAACATGGGATTTTCAAGGTCCCTAATGTCAACTTTTTACATATTGTTGTGTCTCTGTCCCCCTTAGAACCAATTTCTTCAAGGCTGAGTTCATATTTTATTAAGAAGTTGTGAACAACACGTAATTTCCTTTATCATATCTTTGAGACACACACAATAGATTATGATTGAGTTCCTCAACATAATAGACATTATCAATGCATTGAGACTGTGGAATCCCAACTCTTGTAATCCCCTTAATCTCTCCTTGCTTTTCATTTCCAAAGACAACATTGCCTCCTTCAAAGTCATTTAGTAGATGAAAGTTATGCTTATCTCTTATAATATGTCTGGAGCATGCACTGTCTTAGCTATCCTCCTACTTGTTCCGACATGCATTAGCAAGGGTTATTTTAGGGTATCGAGATCCATTTGGGTTCTTTCTTATTATAGAAGGGGTGATTAAATCTTTCATTGCCCATCCAGGTAAGTACCTTTTGGATAAACCAATTTTTTTATCGTCCTCCCATAGGCCTTTTTTAGATAAGTTAGATTATTTTTATTTGCTTCAGCATTCTTGTTGCAATCATCTTTCACAGGACCTGACTTACCACAGACAGTACATACGGTTGCTGAGTTGTTTTTTATCCTTTTAGGTTCACTTATTTCGAATCCTATCCCATACTTAGTGGTTGATTGACCTAGCTACATATCATAGAGCAGAGAGGAGGACCTAGTCCACTTTATTATATGCTCTAATTTAGCCTTGCTCTATCCTAGCTCCTTAAGAAGAGCTTCATTTCTCTCAGTCAGACTCACCAACTCTCGCCTTGATTTTTTGCCTTTCCTCTATAGCCATCTGACCATGATTCTTGACATCTTTTTCTTTCATGGAAGAATTCAGATTATCTATCTCCTTTTGAAGTTTGTTGTTGACAGTTTCAAGACTCACATTTTCAATTCTTAATAGTTCATACTCCTCCAAAAGATTTTCTTTAGTTTTATTGATAGATAGGTATACATCGATTAGAACTTGTGACAATGACTCAAACTTTTTCTTAGAGTAGTTGTGTATATTCTTCTTGACTTGTTCAAAACTTACCTTGGCCTCTTGCTGATTATTTTCTCCATTGTCTGGATCTGTTCAAACCATAGGTGCTAGATTGCTATCCTCATCATCAATTTTTGAATCCGATTTATCAAGCTAGACCTTGACCATGATTTTAGCTTGGTTTCTAAATCTCTCATCATCAGACTCTTCAAGTACGACCAGTGCAAGGAAATTATATGCTTTAGTACCAATGACTGATTTTCAGGACCTTCTCCATCTAACACTTCTCCAAATAAGTTTTCCATGGCAGCTAGGGCCTTCCTGATAGAAATGTCAGCCTTCTATTTTGTCTTATTTTGTCCTTGGAAATGTAGTGCTCGCTCCTAGTTTCCTTGACCTTTTCAAGATTCTTCTTCTTGTATTTTGGAGCCCATAATGGATAGAACTTAATAAAGTGATCTGCGTTTCCTCACTTATGACATAGTTGTTCTCTAATATCCTTGTTAGTATTTCGTTGATAGTTTCTCTTCTAACCCCCTTGACCTTTTCTCATCATTCGTAGGGATATTTTAGTTATCAAGGCAATGTTCTCATCTTTAAAGACTTCCTTTGTAGTGGTCATGAGAATCCAGTTCTTCTCCTTTCTCTTCTCGCTCAGGTCTTTCTCTTGATTCTTTTTTAATTCATAGGTTAAGATATTTCCAATCAGCTCATCCATGGTTAAAACATCTAAGTCTCTTTCCTCCATGATAGCTTCCATTTTTCTTTCCCATGAGTCAATTTGGAGTTGTCTTATGGCTTTACTAGTTGGGATGAGTTCTCCAAGTGACTCGTTCTCATTTACAATGGTAGTAAATCTTATATTGCATACTTTAATGGTCTCTTTTTCCAGCATTCAAAAGAGCTCGTACTTCCTGTTCAAGTTATCAATCTTAGCCTTCTTAACTTGGCTTGTCCCTTTATGTGCCATTTGCAGAATGTCCCATATTGCTTTTACATCTTGAAAGGTTGAGATTTTGTTTTACTCATCGGGGCCTATTCCACAGATCAGAATCTTGTTGGACTTAGCATTTTTTGAATACTAGCTTATCAGCAATATCCCATTGTGTTCGTTCTTTAGAAACTTGAGTGTTTGGTTTTGTACCATTTTTATCAGAATAGTTGGTTTGTCCAGTATGACTTTCTAGAGATTTGAACTTTCACCAGTGAGACAGTCCGTCATACATTTTTCCACCATCCAAAGTAGTTGCCATTGAACAAGGGTAGCCATGTTTGAGAAGCTCCTTCTTGTGCAATAGGTGGTGTCACCATGATCATTTTCCAGGTGTTAACCTTCAATTGAAAAGACTTGCTCTAATGCCAACTGAAAAACTTTCTACCCTAACACTCTATAGAACCAAGTTCTTGAGTTAATACTAGTTGGATCTAGATAGACACATGCACCAGAAAAACACACAATATGTAGTGGAAAACTTCTTGCTTAAGGGAGAAACAACAACTACCTATAACTCGTAGGATTTCAACAACTTTACTACTTTAAAAGAGTAATGTCAAAGTTACAACTCTTGCAGCTCTCAAATCAAGCTCACTTCTCATACAACCAGATCACAAAGTAATCAATACACACTCACAGATTTCTAATAAAAACCTCACTTAAAATTGTTGTCACTCAATAATTATTCTAAGGAGATTACGTTAGAACATATAAGAAAACCTAAATCTAGATCTTCTATGTCTATTCAAGTGCCTGGTGCCTTTTTTGCTAGTCCGCATTTTCTTTAGATTGAAAAAGATACTCTTCTAAGGTTTTTGTTTACCTTTTGTACTTACTCCCTGAAGAGTCCTTCTCAAAGACTCCTTTGCGGGTGGCACCTTCGACTTTCCTTCAAGAAGTCTTAGTTTGATTATGCTTCCTTGTAGCTGATTCCTTTTCCTTGTATGATTCCTTCTCCTTTTATATCCTTCTATTTCTAGTGCTGTGTGTTGACCTGGTTCTATTTGAAATAATCAAAGTTGTATGGAAATCCCTATAAGAGTCTAACAAAGACATCTGTGTCACGAGCACGGACATAAACTAGCTTTTCGTGTTTAAGATGCATTTTGCCTTAAATTGGGTCTTATTTGGGTTTTTTGAATGAATAGTTGAGCATTCGAATTTTGGGTAAATAAATTAAAATTGGATAAATGTCTAGGATGATGCACCTGTCCCTACATTTAGCTTAAAGGTATATACAAACAAAAATATTAACGGCAATGGTATATACATATGTAAAGTATAACAAAGGGTATATACATACCATTTATGGTGTATGTTTCCTCTTTATCAATTTTATACTTTTTCTTGAAAATATGTTATTGTTGGTATTCTTATTTCACAAGTTCTGAGTGTATATTCTTATTTGGTTATTATTAAAGTTAATTTAATTTAAATATGCCAACTAGGAAATATGATCCCTTTTTTACAAAAAAACATAAAAAGAGAAACATTGAAGAATTAGATAAATCACAAAAAAGAGCTTTTGATTCCTCTCTCATAATCCACTTCTTACTTGCTGACCTCCATTACTACTCTGCCAAATTACCTTTGATATCCTGTTCAAGTTCCGGGTTTTATCTTTCTAAAGTATGTTTTTCAGATTTGCTTTAGGTTGCCTTTAGTTTTTGACTTTAAGATTTGTTTCGATTACTATATGAAGATTTAGAGTTACTTTCAGATATAGTTTTCAAATAATTTCTTTCTTGTCTAATTTTTAATTGTGTAATCTTGCATATCTCTATCTCTTGTCCACTTGCTCTTGGTTTTAACTCTGGCCTGTGAATCTTTGTTTCTTAATCCATAGAGCCATATATTTCATTTCTTTCTTATTTTACCATAGTTATTTTGTTCTAGCCTCTTCTCTTGAAACAATAGTTTTAGTACATTCCTGTTTCATATACATCTTGTTTACTTTAGATCTCCCGAGTGGCTTTGGTGAATAACAATGGACTAGGGTCATGTCATGCCCTGGGAAGGCACCCTAAACGTGGTTGGCACTCAAAAACCATTAGTGGTTCCCAAGACAACCACTTGGCCTGATGACATCATCAATCATACAACAAAATACTTAATCTAAAAGTATAAGGAATAGTCTAGTGGGCTAATCAATCCTCTTTTGAGACAATAGGAAAACATCCAATTTTATAGTTTGATCTTCTCCTACACTAGTTACATAGTTATTAAGTCTAAGTATTCATTTACTCTCACTCGATTCTATGCTCAATACTCTTCCCAAGACTCAACAATCTCATAAGACTTCAATTCAGTCTCTTCGGTTAACTCATTTCATTGGCCCCATTAGACACTTGTCAAACTCAATTCATCACATCGACCATCAACTCTTTTGCTAGGAACATTTCATTAGACACAGTTCATGACTAGTCAAGACTCTATATCATCCATCTTCAAACTCAAGATATTCAGGTAGAAAAATAGAGTTAAAACATCTATAATTTTTATAGACTCTTTAGGGTCAAAGCATACTCAAGTATATCCATTCAAGTGTAGTATCTAATAAATGCAAGAATTCAGCCCAGGGTTCATGTGAAAGATATAATCATCAACTACAAGTGTTTAATTCATAAAAACTATCATTCATACAAGGTTATGTAAAATTATGCTAGAATTTAAGAAAAAATCTCAAGAAAACATTCGTGGAATACTCAAATCATTCATGATTTGATAAATCATGTCTATTGGGCACATGGAAAAATATATCCATATTTTAGTTAGCCTTACATACCTAGAAGATTTAAATTCTAGAATTACTTGTAAGAACTCATTAGATTCTTTTGAAACCCCAACTTTTTGTCCACTTGAAACCTTGCTCTAAGTCGGAGAATGTGTTTTAGTGTAAAAAGATTGAATAATGATGTTCAGGGACTTAATTAGGTGTAAAATCGTCAAGTTTAGGTTTTGAAAAGGTGGAAAAAGACCAAAATAACCCTTTTTAAAATGCTACTTAGGTCATCTATGGGTCAATCTACGGTCCATAGAAGCTTCTATGGACCGTAGAAATCCATTCGTAAGAAATTGAGTGGATTTCAGGGTCCTGGAATCCATTCAACAAGCCTAAACCATGACTCGTAATTGGGTATGTAAAGTTTGAGACTCAAAAACTGACTCAGAGAAGCTTTTTATAAAGCCAAGTTTTTTATGGGTTGGCATTCCATATATGACTCATAATTAAGGGTTTGTAGATGGTGACCCAGAAAATTCTACTCTGACACTCTTTACCGAAATAATCATTACTTTTTACTCCGAATTTCAAATGAGGCAATCTTGGTGGATATAGAAAGAGGATTCAAAGACCTTTAATTCGATAGGTTGTGACCACCTAACTCTTTATCTTTTAAGATTTATAGTCATTTAAAATTGACCCTTCTATGAACTCGTACAAAAACATAGTCAATAGGATCGCCTTAGACTAGACTTGATATAAATGATCCTTTAAACACAAACACACACACACACACACAAATATATATATATATATATATATATATATTATAAGTTAGCAGATGGCTCAGTCATTTGATATAACCTTATGTGCATACAATAGAAGGCTCAATCTTAGTTAAGAAAATCAACTTAGGACGTTACAATATATCCCCCTTGGGATTATTCGTCCTCGAATGATGAGTCACTAGGAAACCTATGAAGCATGAATATCATTAAGAACTAAAATACGTAAATACTCATACTCAAAAATAAACTTCGACTAAAGATTCAGAATCGGAAAATCATCTCCAGCATCGTCATTAGGGGTGAATACAAAAAAAATAGTCATAGACCCAAGAGGAGCATCAAGTCAGAGATAAGAACTCAACTCATAAATGGAGGAGTAACAAAGAGAATAGGAATGAGTTAATACCATCAGTTTTATCATAGGATGCATGAATAGGTGAGGACATCTAGCCTTCATATCCTTTTCAAATTCCTATGTGGCCTTTTCAATAGATTGGCTTTGCCATAACACTTTTACAAACACAACCTCCTTAGTTCTCAACCTGCAACCTTGATGATCAAGAATTTGGACTGGAATGTCTTCATAACTTAAACTATCCTTCAATCTAATTTTTTCAATAGGCACAACCAAGAACGGATCTCCCAAACACTTCTTGAGCACATAAATGTGAATGATTGGATAGATAACCACTAGTTCTTGTGGAAGCTCCACCTTATTAGCTACATTTCCCACTCTTTTCACAATTTGGTAAGGACCAATGTTTCAAGGGCTCAACCTTCCCTTCTTCCCAAATCTCATTACACCCTTCATAGGTGACACTTTCAATTATACCCAATAATTTATTTCAAACTCTAGGTTCCTTCTCCTTCCATCAGGTAGGACTTCTGATGACTATGTGCCATTCTCAATCTCTCTTGGATTATCTTTACCTTCTCCATAGCTTGGTGTACCAAGACTGGCCTAATCAACTCTACTCCACCTACCTTGAACTATCCAACCAGTGATCTACATCTCCTCCCATAGAGGGCCTCATAATAAGCCATTTGGATGGTTGAATGTAAGATATTGTTGTAGGCAAACTCAACAAAGGGTAAATAATCATCCCATTTTCCTTTGAAGTCGATGACATATGCTCTCAGCATGTCCTCCGCAATGTATATTGTATGCTCTGCCTAGCCATCGGTCTGAGGGTAAAAAGTAGTGGAAAGTGCACCTTTGAACCTAGGTCTTATTTAAAAGATTTCCAGAGTTAAGCTGTGAATTAAACTCCTCTATCTGATATAATGGACAATGAAACTCTATACGATGTAACAATATCTATGACATACAATCAAACATAGTCTACCGTACTAGTAGTCTTTACCGCCAAGAAGAAGGATGATTTAGTCATCCTATCAACAATCATCCTGATCGACTCATACCATTTCCGGGACTTTGGTAAGCTTGTGATTAAATACATATCGATAATCTCCAACTTCTATTCTGGAATTTCATAAATCTAGGCTACTCAACGTGGACTTTGGTGCTCAACTTTTACTTGTTGGTAGATTGGGCACGTAAAACAAAGTCTGCATTGTCTCTCTTCATCCCACTTCACTAATAAACCTCTATGAAGTTGTGGTATATTTTGGTAGACTTTGGATGCATAGAATATCTATAGTTATGGGCTTCTAGCATGATCCTCTCTCTAACACCATCAACATCTGAAAAACACAATCTACTTTGGTATCTCAATACCTTATCTCCCCCTTTGACGAAAGCCATCACTATCTACCTATACACATCTTCCTTCAATTGGAGTAAGATGGGATCTTGATCTTGTTTTGCCTTTACCTTTACCATAAAAGATCATGCAGACCTATTACACACAAGTATTCCACAGATTTATCTAGTTGAACTTCTAATTGCACTAGTCTGTACATCTCTTTAGCTGACTCTTTCTTTTTTTTCCTTCTACAAGAGTGGTGCTCTCCATAGACAATCTGCTAAGAGTATTAGCAACTATATTAGCTTTACCTGAGTGGTAGATGATGCTCATGTTATAGCCCTTGAGCAACTCAAGTCATCTTCTTTGCCTCAAGTTAAGCTCATTTTGGGTAAAGAGATATTGTAGACTCTTATGGTCAATGAATATATCGACATGCACTCTATATAAGTAGTGGCACCAAATCTTGCATTCAAATGCCACAACAACTAATTCCACGTCATAAGTTAGGTAGTTCCTCTCACAGTTCTTATGTTTTCTAGAAGCATAAGGAATGACCTTGCCTCTCTATGTCAGAACACATCGTAATCCCACTTTAGAAGCAGCACAGTAGATCACAAAATCATTAGTCCCCTCAGGTAGAGTCAACACTGATGCAGTCATTAATCTGGTTTTCAACTCCTGAAAACTTTTCTCACACTTGTCGGACCATTAAAATTTAGCTTTCTTTTGAATTAGCTTAGTCAATGGAGAGAATACAGAAGAAAATCCCTCAACAAATCTGTGATAGTTCCTAGTGAAACCTAGAAACCTTCTTATATCAGTTGGAGAGGTGGGTCTAGGTCAATTCTTAAATGCCTCAAGCTTTTGCATATCCACTCGAATACCATCACGCGAGATAACATAGGCCTAAAAATGATATAAATTTTAGTCAAAACTTATACTTTTAAATTTTAGCATATAATTGTCTATCTTTGAGAGTTTAAAGAACAATCCGAAGGTGATCGGTGTGCTCTTCTTCATCTCTGGAGTACATCAATATGTTATCAATAAATACAATCATGAACATGTTAAGGTATTTTCTGAATATTCTATTCAACAAGTGCATGAAAGCACCTGAAGTATTGGTCAATTCAAAGGATATTACTACAAGCTCAAAGTGACCATACAAGGTTCAGAAAGTCATCTTTGGGATGTCACATTCTCTCACTTTCAACTGGTGATGGCCTAATCTGAGATTTATCTTGGAGAAAATAGTAGCACAATGAAGTTGATCAAATAAGTCATCTACCTTTGTAAGAGAATATTTGTGCTTAACAAACACCTTATTCAATTGGTGATAATCTACATACATTCTGAGGGAACCATCTTTCTTTCATACAAATAAGATAGAAGCACCCCATGGAGATACACTCAACCTAATAAATCTCTTATTCAAGACATCTTTCAACTGCTCTTTTGGTTCTTTCAACTTAGTAGGAGCGATTCTACATGGTGTAATAGAGATAAGTTATGAATCAGGTAGGACATCTATCCTATAATCAATCTCCCTATCAAGAGAAACTCCAAGCAATTTGTCGGGGAAGACCTCAGAGAACTTATTGATAATTGAAACTGACTCAAAGGGTGGAGACTCTACATCATCAGCTTTAAGTTGCACAAGGTGATAAATACATCCTTTAAAGATTATCTATCTGGCCCTAAGGTAGGAAATAAACTTACCCTTACATATTGTAGAACTACCTTTCCACTCTATAATAGGCTCGTTCAGAAACTAGAATTTGACTATCCGAGTTTTATAGTTAATAGAGGCATAACAGTCGTGAAGCCAATTCACGCCAATAATCACATCAAAGTCAATCATCTCCAACTCAAATAAGTCTTTCAAAGTATCTCTATGATAGGCAGATACCGTACATTCTCTATATACCCTTTCAGCTTTAATAGAATCACCAATAGGGGTAGAAACACTAAAAGGCTCAATAAGAAATTCGGGAAGGATCTCAAACTTACTAGCCACAAATGGTGTTACAAATAATAAAGTGGAACCTTGGGTCAAGTAAGGCATATGCAGTATGGGAAATGATTCAAAGCATACCCATCATAACATCTAGAGAACTCTTCGAGTCCTGGCGATTGGCCATGACATACAAGTGGTTTATATCCATATACCCACAACAACACCTCTTTGATTATCTTTGGCTAGTGGTGCAGCGAAGAAACTTATGCCTTGCTGCCTCCATCACCCTGCCTTTTCATAGGGCACTCATTCAGGAAGTGACCAGTATACCAAGCATTTATACCTAATGACACTCACCTAAGTAGAGCTTGTCACACTTACAATAGGGTGGCTTCCATGTCGAACCTTGGATCGCTCTAACTTGGGAATAAAAACTCTTAGATTTGGAATTTTGCTGGTATTGAGACTTTGAATCATATCTATTGCTATGAGCTAGTGCACTTGCATAACTCGAAGATCTCTTCTGAGAATAGGACTTGTCCCCCTTACTCTGCTTATGCTGGCTAGGCTTGTGCCTTGCTGATTTTACCTCATACTCATGTTCTCCTCTCCATCACTCTTCTTATCCTCCTCAAGTTGTTGCTCATAGATCATTGATATCGCCCAATCTACACCTCTTTTTTGAGGATAAAGTGGTCATCGTCAAGAAATAGAACCTAACTAGGGTTAGGGTCAAGCCAAAGGCAATACTATAGACTTCAAAGAATTCAATGATGCATTTTGAGTCATTAACCAACTTATCTCTGTGAAGGGGGTAGTTTGCAATAATAATTTGAAAAGTAATCCTAACCAACACAAGAATTTTATCAATATGGAGAGAAAATAGGGTATTGTGTTTCCCTTGATTCCCTAAAACTTAGGATTTTGCATGTTTTCCATGCGAAATTTTTCTTTTTTTTTTATGTAGGAAAGTATTTTGGCATAACTTTTGGAGAACATTACAGACTTTTCTAGTTTTTGAAGGCTTACGAGACCCTCTAAGAGTCGTAGAGCCATCTACGAGTCGTAGAGTAGGTTTTGTAAGGATTTCCAGTGATGAATCAAAGTATGAAGTTCAGCTAAATGAGACCCCTTATGAGTTAGAAGGAAATATGAGTGGTAGATCAGACTAAGACTCTTAAAGTGGATTCGTAGCAGTGAAGTCCAAGATTCAAGAAGCTGAACATGAGACCTTGATTACAACTCGTAAACCTGTTACGAGTCGTAACTGCATGGAGTAAAGTGCGCCGACCAGTTTTTCTATTTTTTGGGACTTGTTTGTAAATACTATAAATAATATAATAGGTTATTTTTAGAAATAAGTATGGCAGAATAGAGAAGAGAACGTCTTTAGAGAACATTTTAGGGTTTTATACTTGGAGACTAAATATTGGAGAGGAGAATACATTTGTGGATTCATTGTATATTTCAATCTTGTGATTCTTAATACAAATTTAATTTTCGTGGTCTTCAATCTATTTGGGTAAATGAATAATTATGTTTTCTCAATTCATGATTTCTTCACCCACCCATAGCATGAGTAGCTAAATCCACAACTTGGGGTTGTGGGAACCATGAAGATCTAATCAAATAGACCCGGATAATTTGCAATTTCTTGAATGGGTATTTAGATGTATTAATCAATTCTATTTGTATTGCATGTTTTCTAGTGGTGACTAATATTAGAACTTGCCTAATGTTACCTTCCCGATCTAAGTGGTGATGAATAGAAAAAGAGATTGGTTAATAGCATTTAATGATATGTTCTTATCTAATCAACCAAACTAGACCAAGGGGAGGTTGACTGGGGACTACATGTAATGGTTACTATTGCATAGTATGGAGATGGGTCAAATCATATAGTGAAATTTTCCTCTTACCTTTGGTCAAAGAGCCTGATGAACTTAAATTACCATCCTACATGGTATACTCTAGTCGAGAATTAGATTATCTAGGGATATTTAGTTGGTAAATCATGGGGAACACAAATTCTCAAGTTGCTCTTCGTTATTGATTGTCTCTTATTTTAGCTAGTTTATTTTAATTTCTATCAATCATTGTAAACCCCCCCCCCCTTTAGGGAATTCTGTTATTTAATATTTGAATTGTTTATTAGTGAGTCGATTTGGAAAGTCTCTGTATTCTCTGTGGGATTCAACCCTAACCTTGGTTAGGTTTTATATTTTACAATGACTGCTTTATCCTCCAAAAGAGAGGTGTAACGTGGGCGTGATCAAAGTGGTGAGACTTTGACTGAATTCACTAGTAGTATAATGCGAGTGTCAATTTATTAGTTCCCTTATATTTTACTTTTGTTTTTATTTTGGTTTTGTTTCTTTATAGTTTATACTAGGTATTATATGCCCAATACAAGGAGTCAAGGCAATCCCTTAGCTCCAATTGATTTAGATATCCAATGCACTTTGAGAAGAATGGCTCAAGCAAATGCAAATATTGCAGTTAATGAAGCTTTGAATCAGAATATTGATATTGATGATAGGGATGTAAACCCACCTCCTTTGGAGAATGTTCTACAACCTAGGAATTTCAATGACAATGGTTATTGGTGGAATCAATATAGATTGAACCCTATGGCTAAAGATGTTACTGGCGCTATTGTGTTGCCATCACTACCGGTTTACATGAAGTTCACTGTATTTAGTGGGCTACTCCAAATGCTCCAAAATAGTGGGTTATTTGCTGGTCTACCATCAGAAGATCCACACAAGCATTTACACAATGTTGCATTTGTGTGCAAGAGTATAGTAGGGACACAAAATCTATCTATGGATGCTGTGGGGCTACGTGTCTTCCCATTGTCTCTTATAGGCAATGATGCGTTATGGCTATCTGAGCTCCCACAAAGTTGGATCATTAGTTGGGTAGATTTACAGAAGGCCTTTTTGGAAAGCTACTTCCCGAGGTTGAAGAAGCTCAAGCTAAAATACCAAATCAACAATCTTGAGCAACTTCTAGGTAATTCGATTAGTACTATGTGGGAGAGGTTTACTAAGTGCTTGAAAAGCGTCACTAACCATAACATTGTAGATGATGCCTTGGTAGAGATCTTTTATCGTGCCCTTAATGAGAATAACCAAGCTTGTGCCGATAATATTATGGCGGAAATGTTTTAAGATCAACCTTTCGCAAGGATTGTCGAACAGATGGAAAAAGTGGTCAAAACTAATTGTGCATGGGGACAACAGGAGGGAGCGTCTATTAGGAGTTCATGTATTCTAAATGTTGGTTCAGAGCAAGCCAAAATCAATAAGGAGATTATGCAACAACTTTCTTAACTTCGTACAAGCATGGATGTGGTGATTAAGCAAAATTAGGAATGAGTAAAATGCGGTAGTCCACCAACCTCCACGTGCACCTATGTATGATGAGCCTTATTATGATGAGAATGCTTGTTTTGTGAGTGATCAAGCGGTGGGGTGGAGCAATGCCCAAGGGTCCAACTCGTACTATTGGCAGCAAGGTCAAGGGATCCATGGTCGGAATTATGCATGAGATGGGGCTTATAGAGATAATCAAGGAGGTTATTATGAGAGGAATAAGGTTCTTGAAGCAAATTGGGAAGAAGAGATAGGTTTAGGAATGGTCCATATGTGCCATCAGATAACCGAGACACCGGTACAAGCAATTCTAAAGTTGAAGAGATTTTGGACCATTTGTTGAAGAAAACTGAAACACAAGATGAAACTCCATGGTGTGTGAAGTTTGATATTTCAAGCATTAATCAAAAGATAGAGTCTCATTCGGTGGCTATTAAACAACTTGAGCAATAATTTGGTCAAGTATCTACCCAATTGAATAAATGTAAAAAAGGTACAGTGCCTAGTAACACAGTTCAAAATCCAAAGAATGAAGGGTGATGTATGGCGGTTACAACTAGAGGTGGCAAGAGTATCATTCTCCTATGCCAGTTGAGGTAGGAGATATTTATGAAAAGATAGTTGCAGACAAGGGTGTTGTTGAAGGAGAAGATTGTATTAAGGATGGGGTAGGTCAAGCGCTTGAAGATCTAATGAAATATAAGACCATCCCAAGGCCTCCTCCTCCTTTACCTCAAGGACTCAAGAAGAGAGAGGAGGAAGGCAAGTTCAAATACTTTCTCTCTATGCTTAAGAAACTATCCATAAATATCCCATTGATTGAAGCTCTAGAGAAGATGCCGGGTTATGCAAAGTATATGAAAGACCTGGTTACTAAGAAGCGGACTATGAGTCAAGAGATTTCTAAAGAACTTCAACATTGTAGTGCTATCACTACTAAATCATTGGCTCAAAAGCGTGAAGATCCAGGTGCTTTCACTATACCACGCAATATAGGAGAGGTAGAGTTTGGAAAAGCATTTTGTGATTTGGGTGCTAGTATCAATTTGATGCCTCTTGCAATTTTCAAGAAGCTTGGTTTGGGTGCCCCTACTCCTACTAAGATGCGATTGTTAATAGGGGTTAGAACAGTTAAGAAACTGGAAGGGACACTTTATGATGTTTCGGTAAAAGTGGACAAGTTCATATTCCATGCGGATTTTTGTGATTCTTGACTGTGAAGTTGATTTTGAAGTTACAATTATCTTGGTGAGACCATTTCTGGCCAAGGGGCGAGCTCTAGTACATCTGGACTCTGACCTACTAAGATTTAGGGTGAATGATGAAGTGGTTTTTTTTCACGACCCAAGCCTAAGTCCTAGACGTGACACGACACTTGAGGAACCCCAAGGGACCACAAGCCAGCTTCTTAGCACATCATTACACATCCTTGGTCACGGAAGCAATAAAATGACAACAAGAGATAGTAAATAGGGATAATCGGGGCTAAGGGATATCTTTCATATCATAAAAATCAAGACTCAAAAGAGAGTCAAAGCTTATAGCATTATATATAACATGTTCAACAATACCTCTAACCATAGAATATAGCGGTGGCCAAGACAAGAAAGGGCTCACCCTTATAGTCAAAATATACAATGAAGAAAACGAGTCGTAGTAAAGCATAAGAGCATAGACATTGTTCCCGAAATAGAGGACTCACCAACTAGCTTGAGAGAAGTCGTACTAGCCACATGGAGGTGGATGATCAAGTGGGGCTTTGGTCCCTACATTGTAACATCATTTAGGTATAGAGTATGCGTTAGTATGTTTGAATGTACTAAGTACATAGAATGCAATGCAAGAAGAGATAGGCAACATAATCAAAATGCATAATGGTAAGCAATAGATAGCATTAACAATATGGTATGCATGGAAGATGCTTAAAGTAAATCATGCTTACATAAAATATAATACATCTCCAAGACGATACCATCATTATAAAACCCATAGTTTACCAAGGTACAAACCCCTTTGGTTGGTTGGTGGATCGTGGCACCCTACCACCCATGGTGATTGAGGAACTAACCCCTCAACTCGGTTACCAAGGTAGGAACCCTTGATTGGCTGGTGGATAGTTACACCCTACCACCTATGGTGATGGAGGTACTAACTCCTCAACTGGTTATCAAGGCACAACCCCTTGATTAGTATCAAGTTACAAACCCCTTGACATGGTTACTTGGGCTCTTAACCCCACGAGTAAGGCGTGGTCAGTTTTTAACACTATATAGGAGAATATCATGTACATATATCCCTTTCATCATCATAAAGTCAGTTCAACTCATAAGACATGCATTGGACCTTCAATTCCTCAAGAAACCATAACCGGACATTTTATCGAACACTTAGCGAGTCTGTCGAGGTAGTGTAAACCATGCAATTTAGGGATGAAATCATGCAAGAAAAACCATTGTAAAACCATCCATCAATACTTGGAAACACCCTCAAGCATTATACGTCAAAACCCTTCATCAAATCTCATAATGGGTCATAGATTTAGAGCTCATAACATGGTAAAATAGTTACAGTTCCATGAAACCTCAACATAGTTCAGAGTCTAATTCATAATAAGTAAGTCCCATAAGTAAATCAACTTCAAATCATACAATTTAAGTAAAAAGAGATCTTGGGAATCATGGGTAAAAGAAACCCATGAATGAAACCGACATACCTTGACTTTGGGGAATTCTCGAAGAAGATTGGAGGTGGAGACTTGAAGCTTGAATGAGAACCTTAAGCTCCAGATGAGCTTTGGGACTTGAAATTTGGAGATGAAATATTGTCTAAGTGTTTGAGAGAGTATTTGGGAATATCTTTAATGATATGAAGGTGAAATATGGCTATATAGGAGTTTTTACGCATGGAAAGATTTAGGCCCAAGACCCAAAAGCATTGGACTGAGATTGAAATTGGCAGCCAAAAATATACAGTATCGCGCCGTGGGCGTGGATCGTCACTGGAAATCACACTTTTGCGATTTTCAAATTTTGATACGGTTGCTCTAAAATTGGAGTCAGACCCATCCCCTACTTCATTTGACCCCCTAAACAAGAATATGAAGTTGACATTTTAATATCATGCACGAATTTTGAGATGTATAAAAATTACGATTTTGGGCACTTCCGAGGTACATTTTCGAGCACTTTCTAGGGTCGTTTTGAATATCTCTCCCTTGGGAACAATAATCCTAGAATGTCAAAGAAAGGTATATGAGAGACGTAAACATGACAATTTCAGCGCACATAAGGATGCAACAATGCACTTAAACATTATTTCAAAAATTTCAACATAAGTGTGAAATCATCATGAACTTGTCAATTTAAACATGAATGTATGCAAATGTCATGGGCTGAACTTAAAATTGAAATCACAAGGGGATATAGAGTTAGTACTTTAGGCTTGGATAGAGTGTAATAGACAAGGATATCGCTTTTGCATGTTGGCTTCGGCCTCCCATGTAGCATTTTCAACTTGTTGATTCCTCCAAAGGACCTTAACGGAAGCCACGTCCTTGTTCCTCAACCTCTTCACTTGCCTATCCAAGTTCTTCACTGGAACCTCCTCATAAGTCAAGTTGTCTTCAACTACACCCACAACATCCAATAAAACAACAGCATTTGAATCACACACACACTTCCTCAACATAGAAACATGAAACAATGGATGAACCAAATTGATTTCACTAGGCAACTCCAACTAATAAGACACCTTAATAATCCCCCTCATCACCCTATAAGGACCCACATATCTAAGGCTTAACTTACCCTTCTTACCAAAGCAAACCACACTCTTCATGGGTGAAACCTTCAAATAGACCAAATCACCAACTTTTAATTCAAGATCCCTTCTCCTCACATCGGCATAGGACTTTTGGCGACTTTGGGTCGTCTGCAACCTTTCTCTAATCATCCTAACATTCTCAGGATCCTCCATAACTAGATCTGGTCCTAACAAAGCCACCTCTCCAACCTCAAACCACCCAATCGGTGATTTACAATGTCTACCATATAGAGCCTCAAAAGGGGCCACACCGATGCTAGAATGATAGCGATTGTTATAGGCAAACTCAGTCAATGGAAGATGATCATCCCAACTACCCTTTAGCTCCAATACACAAGCCCTAAGCATCTCCTCAAGTGTTTGGATAGTTCTTTCGGCTTGGCCATCCATTTTGAGGGTGAAAGGCCGTACTAATATTAACTCTTGTACCAAGACCCCTTTGAAAGGACCTCCAAAAATGTGAAGTAACTTGAGCACCACAATCCGATATGATAGATAAGGGAACCCAGTGCAATCTCACCTACTCATGAATGTATAACTTAGCATAATCTTCCACCCTATATGTGGTCTTAACCGGTAGAAAGTGAGCTGATTTCATCATCCTATCAACCACAACCCCAATGGAATCAAAACCCTTTCTAGTCTTGGCTAACCCAACCACAAAATCCATGTTAATCTCCTCCCACTTCCAAGTAGGAATCTCTATGTCTTGGGCTTAGGCCACCTTGCCTTTGGTGCTCAACTTTGACTTGTTCACAACTATGACAACCGAAAACAAATTTAGCAATGTCCATATTCATGCCTCCCCACCAATACGCATCCCTCAAATCTTTATACATGTTAGTATAACCGAGGTGAATAGAGTAAGAAGAACCATGAGCCTCATCAAGAATCTTTTCTCTCAAGTCATCGGCATAAGGCACATATAACCTACCTTGGTATGTAAAGGCACCATCTCCCCCTTGGGAGAAAACCTCCACCTGACCATCTTTTACCAATGCCTTCAATTCCAATAAAGCGTGATCAAGATCTTTCTTAGCTTTCACCTCCTCAACCAATGAAGATTTAGAACTATCAATAATGACAACATCACCATTATCAACCTCTTCCAACCTAACTCTCAATCTAGCCAATCGATGGACCTCCCTAGCCACCCCTTTGCCACCATCATCAAGATGTGCTACGCTACCTATGGACACCCTACTTAAAGCATCTACCACCACATTGGCCTTACCGGGATGATAATGCACACTAATATCATAGTCCTTAAGAAGTTTTAACCACCGTCTTTGTCTCAAGTTGAGATGTTTTTAAGTGAAGACATATCGGAGACTCTTATTATTGGTGAAAACATCGACATGCACCCTATACAAATAGTGTCGCCAAATTTTTTATGCAATTATCATGGAAGCTAGTTCAAGAGTGTGAGTAAGATAATTCTTTTCATACAGTATGAGTTGTCTAGAAATATAGGCTATCCTCTTACCATTTTGCATCAACACACAACCCAAACCTACTCTAGAAGTATCACAATACACAATAAATCCTTCTAGCCCTTCCGGTAGTGACAATATAGGAGCGGACACAAGCTTATCTTTCAATGTTTGGCTACTCTTTTCACACTTATCGGTCCTCACAAATTTGGATTTCTTTTGAGTCAACTTGGTCATAGGAGAAGCAATAGAAGAGAACCCATTCACAAACCTCCGATAGTAACTCGCTGAGCCCAAGAAACTCCTAAAATCCTATGGGGTCAACGATCTAGGCCAATTTCTAATCACATCCGTATTTTTAGGATTCATCTTAATGTCATCCCCCAACACCACATGACCTACAAAGGCAACCTCTTTTAACCAAAATTCACATTTTTCATACTTGGCATAGAACTTCTTTTCCCTCAATCTTTTTAGCACTACCCTCAAATGAGTTACACGCTCCTCCTCACTATGAGAATAGATCAAAATATCATCAATAAAGAACACAACAAACGAATCAAAGTAGGGTTTAAAGACTCTATTCATAAGATCTATGAAGATGGCCGGTGCATTGGTCAACCCAAAAGACATCACAACAAACGCATAATGCCCATAGCTAGTCCGAAAGCCATCTTGGGAAAATCACACTCCCTCACCTTCACTTGATGATACCCGGACTGAAGACCAATCTTAGAGAAGTAGCTAGCTTCTTGCAATTGGTTAAACAAATCATCAATACTTAGAAGAGGATACTTATTTTTATGGTGTCCTCATTGGGTTACCGATAGTCAGTACACATTCTAAGGGACCCATCCTTTTTCTTCACAAACAACCCTAGTGCACCCCAAGGTGATTGTTAAGCCTAATAAAACCCTTTTCCAAAAAATCCCTCAATTGCTCCTTCAACTCCTTTTACTCTACTGGGGCCATGCGGTAAGGGAGAATAGAAATAGGTTGAGTATCACGAAGGAGGTTTATACCAAAATCTATTTCCCTTTCCGGAGGAACACCAGGAAGGTCATTTGGAAAGATATGGAGGAACTTATTTACAATCGGAACTGACTCTATAGGAAGGACCTTGGACTCCACATCACTTACCCTCACAAGATGATAGAGACACCCCTTAAATATTAACTTACAGGCTTCAATACAAGAGTTGAACCTACCCTTGACCACTAAATCATGACTCTATCACTCAAGAACGGGTTCATTTGGGAATTGGAATTTGACTCTATGGGTTCTACAATCAATAGAGGCATAGTATGCATGCAAGCATTCCATCCCAAGAATGACATCATAATCAACCATATCTAGCTCAACAATATCACAAGGCAAAATCTTATAGAACATACAAACGGAATAATTTTGTTACACTTTCTAGCAATAATATATGCACCAATAGGTGTAGATACCTTATAAGACTCACACAACAATTTGGGTTCAACATGAAACTTTTTGGCAACAAAGGGGGTAATAAAAGAAAGAGTGGTGCCTGGATCAATCAATGCATAGACATTAAAATCAAAGACTTTTAACATAACAGTGATGACATCGGGCACCTGATCAACCCCTTGCCTCCCATGGAAAATATAAAATCGATTGTGCCTTGGGGCACCACCTTATTGATCACCTCTCCCTAGGGGAACAATATTTGCACCTTGTGGATGAACCTCCTTACTCTTGTTGGAATTACGAGGGCAAACAAACTTTTTACGACCAACTTCTCCACATCCATAACATGCATTTGCGTCTCTCAAACATAGGCCACCATAACCGCTACCACATTTTGAATACACATTATTAGGAACCACACCACCAACACCTTGAGCCCTTGGGAAGTCATTGAAAAATTCCCTTTTAGACTCATGAGAAGACCCTTGGCCTTGATGGAACCGACCACCCTTTCGACTTTGGAACCTACCCTCAAAACGACCCCTCTTAGCCTCATTACTCCTCCACTGCCTCAACTTTTCCTCCTCCATTTTTTTGGTGTAGGTCATCAAATGGGACAAATCCATGTCATTAATCAATATAGTGGACCGACATTCCTCACTTACCAAATAGGACACACCCATCATGAACTTGTTCATTCTAGACCTTAGGTCGGCAACGAAGTAGGGAGCATATTTAGAGAGTTGATTGAACTTCATGGCATGCTCCCTCACACTCATAGACCCTTGTTTCAAACTCATAAACTCCACACCATCCTGGCCTCCCTAAGCTCAAGAGTGAAGAACCAATTAAGAAAAGCTTCCTTTGAACTCCTCCCAAAGCACCACATTATTGATTCCCTCCTCCTCCTTCCATTGATTAAACCATGTTTGTACTACCCATTTGAGTTAGTAAGCCACTAACTCTGATCTCTCTTCTGATCTAACACCCATGATAGCCAATACTTTGTAGACCTCATCAATGAATTCTTGAGGGTCCTCATCTACCTTTGACCCATAAAATTACGAGGGATTCATCCTCATAAAGTCTCTCACCCGAGATTCTGGTGTAGGAGCATGAGGAGCTTGGGTCCTCTTGACTGTCTTGATTAGCCACAACTTGTGCAAGCAAAGTGAGAGCATCCTGGAGCTCACCATGAGCCAGTTGCTCCTTAGCATGTGGTGTGTTATTCTACTTGTGTTAGGCATGATATAGCATAGAAAAGAACAATCGTTAGGGGGAAAAACCTTAACCTCAACTTCTAGATCATGACATAGAGTGGGAAAAAGGGAGACATTTCCTAAAATATCTCATAGCCTCTTACTCATAGTTATGGTTCACAACACAACCATGAATAAGACTGTAATAGATGCAGTGTGTTGGATGCCGAGGACTATTAATAATCTAGCACTCTGATACCAAGTTTGTCACGACCCAAGACTAGGGCTTCGACATGAAACGACACATACGGAACCCGAAGGAACCCCAAGTAAGTCTCTTAGCACATCATTACACATCCTTGGTTGTGGAAGCAATAAAATGACAACAAGAAATAGTAAATAGGAATAGCCGAGGCTAAAGGACATCTTTCATATCATAAACATCAAGAGTCAAGAGAGAGACAAAGCTTATAGCATTATACATAACATGTCCAATACCTCCTCTAACCATAGAACTTAGCGGGGGCCAAGACAAGCAACCGGATTCATCCTCATAGTCAAAATATATAATAAAGATAGAGAGTCCTAGTACAACATAAGAGCATAGACATTGTCCCTGAAATGGAGAACTCACCGACTAGCTTGAGAGAAGTAGTACTAGTCACGTAGAGGTGCATGATCAAGTAGGGCTCCGATCGCTACATGGTAACATCATGTAGGCATAGAGTATGTGTTAGTACGTTTCAATATACTAAGTATGTAGGATGCAATGCAACAAGAGATAGGAAACATAATCAAAATGCATAATGATAACCAATAGATAGCATGTAACAATATGGCATGCATAGACGATGCTTAAAGTAAATAATGCTTACATAAAATATAATACATATGTAAAAAGAGACCATCATTATAGAACCAATAGTTTACTAAGGTACAAACACCTTTGATTGGTTGGTGGATTGTCACACCCTACCACCCATTGTGATTAAGGAACTAACCCCTTAACCCGGTTACCAAGATATGAACCCCTTGATTGGTTGGTGGATATCCGCACCCTACCAACTTTGGTGATTGAGATACTAACCCCTGAACCTAATTATCAATGTAGAACCCCATGACTAGTATTAAGGTACAAACCCCTCGACATGGTTACCCAGGCTCTTAACCCCCCCCCCCCCCCCCCCCCCCCCCCCCCCCCCCCCCCAGCCCCCCCCCCCCCCCCCCGCCCCCCCCCCGACCCACCCCCCCCC
>JAPFFP010067881.1:0-48317 GCA_026153255.1 Solanum medicagineum
AAATTAGATTTTAATTATTTTTCTAAAATATTTATATTACATAAAAAGTTACATGTATAAAGGAGACATTTGATATACTTTAATATTACATTTTGAGTGGATGAATAGAATGAATAAGAAAAGCTCTAATCGTCTGTCACTTATTATTTATAATATAATATTAACTTTAATCCATTAAACTGTCTAAATTTTCTTCTATAATATTTTATTTTTAATTTATTTTAGCTCCAAATCTCTTTATTTTTGTGTCAAATTAATCCTACACTCAATATTTTTAAAATTAATAACGAATTGGTGGGGTTGTGGGTCTAGGCTAGACATATAGTAATATGGGTATTGTGAGTTTTGAAATCTTATGGTTATAATTTATGTGACTAGATCATGGTGCCACAGATTCCATTCAAAAAGGAAAGGGCAAAGTGTTAAATTTACCGCTATTTGACTAAGGCAAGTGGACTTTCAGAACTTTGTAATTCTCGTACAATTCTCAAATTATCCTCTCTCCTATGTGTGATACATGAAATATTTTAATATTATAAGAAATAAGATGATTAAAAATGTAAAGGTGAGTTGGCGTGTTATTATGGTACTTGAATTGATAAATGTGGTTAAGTGATGAGAATATAGTTCTATATTTTTGATATATATATTGTTATGGTTGGAGATTATGAGTGGATTCACTTGTGGAATTCATATCATGTTCATTCATTCCATGGCATGCATATTTGCATTGATTCCAGATATTGATATGAGTGAGATGAAAAACGTTGGGACCGAAGTCTTTACCGATCGAGATATTGTGATGCCGAGGTATTTGCCGGTGAAATTATGATGTTGAAAACTCTATGATGATATTGTGATGCCGAGGTCTTTGCCGACGAATTTATGATGATATTGTCATGCCAAGGTCTTTGCCGGGGATGATGTGATGCTGAGATATTGTTTAGTGTTTATAATGCCGAGGTCTTAGCCAGCTATTTTTGCATAAGCATTGCATTTCTCCCTTGCATATTATTGCATAGCACGATGTTATTCTTGTTATTGATTGTGTTGTCATTGTTAGCTTGTTCTTTAGAATTGTGATATAGTGAAATACCATTTTTATTATGTATTATGTATTGTTGGGCTGGACTAATTTTCTGTGCAGGTTGTAGTCATGGAGATCGATTGGGACGAAAGAAGTTTGTGTAATCTATTAGACTTACTTTGTTTTGTTAGTTGACTTGCTGGGTACCGCATGGTATTTGGTACTCACCCCTTGCTTCTACACTTGTGTAGGTTGTGAGCCCGGGTAATGAATAACATTTTCCTCTATCCTCCGAGGCTTCCCAGGAAACATAGAGAGGTAGCTGTTGTCATTTGGATGACTCTCTTGTTCCTATTTCTTCTGTACTTGTTCTATTCGAGAAGAAGGACAGTTTGGACTTGTATTTCTTGATTTTCTGTATTTCTAGTGGCTTGTACATATGACAACCAATCCTTGTGTGGTATTTAAGTTTATGAAATTTTTCAGCTTTAGGTATCTACTCTAGTTAATTACTTCCGCGCGATATGTTTATCATCTCTTTGAGTTAAGGCTGACTTGTTCTGGTGGGATTGAGCAAGTGCCATTACGCCCATTCATGGATCGTGATAACTTCGTCAGTGGGAATTTTTCTAAGTGTTGCACCATGGAAGGGCACACGGTCTGTGTGACCTTGTACGGTCCGTGAGACCTCCCTACGGGACCTCTAGCTTCATTTTGACTTCTATTTCATTAATGGCGTTCTTGTAAGTTTGGCTACTCCTAAGGGTCTTTTATGACTTTATATACTATCCTAAGACATTCAAATGACCTATACTCTTCTTCTCACATTCAAATTCATTCATGTATAACCTATATAAAGCAAGGGCTAATATGTCCTTTTAAATTTCTTTTAAGAAGGATAAATTGTTATTTCCATATTAAAAGGAATTTGTAAAAAGAAAAAAAAAAGAAATAGAAAAGAAATAAAAAGAAAAAGAAAATAGAGGAAAAGGAATAACAAGAGAGAAAGGGGTCGGATCAGCAACAAAGCTGCCTCCAGTAGAAACCCCAAAGAACCGAAAAATAGAAAAGAGAAGAAGAAAGATCAATGGACAAGGGAAAGATTGACGACAAAGAAGAGGAAAGAAAAATTACAATTACTGTAAGTTGAGAATAAGGAGAGAAGTGTAGGAGAAGGTAAGTTCTTAACTTAGTGTTAGAGTTAAATTTGTATCTTTAAAGCTATAAAATTAGGGGTTTAAGGTTTAAGAAAATTAAGAGTTAAAGAGATAAGAGATTGTGAATTCTCATAATTAGATGCAAATCCTTGTTTTATCTTCTGCTACAGCCTTGGAGTATCATGGAATAAAGCAAAATGGCTCTTTAAACTGTCTGCGCTTTTTTCATTTGTGAAGTAGCAGTTAGTCAATGCAACTTTCGACGCTCCTCATGGGTCATCTGAAAACAGTCGTTTTATGTTTTTAAACATAGGGGTTAGGCTGCGTAGATCCGACCCCCCCTCACCCCTCAATGAGCGGGAGCCTTTTGAGGCACTGGGGTATGTTGTTGTTGTTGTTGAATGGGAAATTGCACAACAAGAATAGTTTTAGATTATCAAATTTTGGATGAACAAGATGGTTAAGATAACCGAAAAAAAATTCTTAGTTTATTGCACCAATTGGATTACTTATGGTTTGGGACTTTCTTAGATGAGACTTTCAAGGCATTATGGGTGTTAGGATGTTCTAGTGAGAGGGCTGTGGAGCTTGCAGCGTACAAACTAGAAGATATGGCGAACACATGGTATGAAATCTTATTACTAGATCGGTCTGTGGCAAACACCACAGAAATGGGATGAGTTCACTAAATTATTCATGGATCACTTCCTGAAAATCAGAGGCAAAAATATGCAAATCAGTTCGAGAGATTAGTACAGACTCCGGATATGGATGTGTCAACCTATAACACCAAATTCTATAAAAGTCCAGATATGCTCCTTGCTTAGTGCCAACTGAAGAAGCTAGAGTTCAAAGATTTGTCAATGGATTGGTTGCTCATTTATACACTGCGTTAGCTTCAAATATGAAGAAGGTGGCATATTTAGAGGTAGTTGATTTAGCAAGAAAGATTAAAGACAAGGGTCGTGAGGAGCATGTAACCTTTGATGCCTAAAAGAAGGCCAAGACATGGGGATCTTTTGGCGGTGACTATGGTGCAAATCGCAAAGTACGAAGTCAGGGAAGACAACATCAGGGCTCTGAGGAGGGGATGGATACAGTTTTACAATTTACATACAGACTACATTAGGGTCAGGGTGTTTAGGGAGAGCCATCATCACAGGGACATCGATATTCTAGTCAAATGTATGTCACTACTCCATCCTGTCAGACTTGTGGTAGATCATATGTAAGTCAGTGTCGTGTTTTAACTGAAGGGTGCTTTTGATGTGGTCAATTAGGGCATTGCCTCATAGATTGTCCTCTACCTCCGAAAAACTCAAACTAGAACTCCACTCAGATGAATGCACCTACTCAGGAGACTCGTAATGCTTCAGGTACTTCTAGCATAGGAAACAAAGGTTGAGATGTCAGAGATCGTGTTGCTGGAAATCAAGGATAGGAAATGTGGGCAGAGGCCAGTCAAGAGTTTTTGCACTTACAAGACAAGATGTTCAGGGCTTCAATGCAGTGGTTACAGTTATTATTTTAGTTTTTTCATTTGATGCACATGCTATGATTGATCCAGGATCTACCCATTCCTATATGTCCTTGTACTTTACTATGAGGTTTTCTCAACAACCAGATATGTTGAATCTTCCTTTCTTTGTTGCTACTCCTGTGGTAGATTCTCTGTTAGTTGAATATGTATACCGTGATTGTCAGATTAAAGTTAATAGTAGAGACACTTTAGCTAACTTAATTGTACTTCACATGATTGACTTTGATGTGTTGATAGGTATGGATTGGCTATCTCCTTGCTATGCTACAATCGATTGTCATGCGAAAATCGTCAGATTTGAGATGCCAAATGAGCCTATCTTTATACTAAAAGGAGGTCAATACCTAGAGGTTGGTAAGATTATATCTCTTATTAAGGCTCAAAAATTACTCAGAAAGGACTGCACGGGTCTTTTAGCTATGGTAAGGAACACTAATGAAGAAACTTAGCTTGGAAAAGATATCAGTGGCGAATGAATTTCCTGATGTATTCCCTGAGGATTTGCCAATGTTACCTCCTGTATGAGAAATAGACTTTGGCATTGATTTGGCTCCTAACACATTGCCAATATCTATACCTCCATATAACATGGCACCAGTAGAGTTGAAGGAGCTAAAGCAACAATTGCAGGATTTGCTCGATAAGAGTTTCATCCGACCTAGTATATCCCCATGGGGTGCACCAGTATTGTTCATAAAGAAGAAAGATGGGTCTCTGAGAATGTGCATTGCCTACAGGTAGCTGAATAAGGTAACAATACATAATAAGTATCCTTTGCCTCGTATTGAGGATCTTTTTAATCAGCTATAGGGGGCTGCCCACTTTTCAAAGCTAGATCTTTGGTCCGGTTATCATCAACCTTGGATCAGGAAGGAAGATATTTATAAGACAACATTTAGAACTCGATATGGGCATTATGAGTTTCTTGTGATGCCTTTCGGACTAACCAACGCTCCAGCTGCATTCATGGACTTGATGAATAGGGTATTTTGGCCTTTCTTAGACAAGTTCGTGATAGTATTTTTTGATGATATTTTGATATATTCCCCTAGCTAATAAGAACACAAGAATCATTTGAAGATTGTGTTACAAACATTGCGAGAGCATAAGCTATATGCTAAGTTCTCAAAGTGTGAAATTTGGCTAGACTCGGTAGTATTTCTGGGGCATGTTGTATCCAAAGAGGGAATGACGGTGGATTCTGAAAAGATAGAAGCTATGCAAAAATGGCCTAGACCTACCTCACCTACAGAGATTCATAGCGTTTTGGCTTTGGCAGGTTATTATAGGTGTTTTGTGCAGGATTTTTCCAAGGTAGCAGCCCCTTTGACCAAGCTAACACAGAAAAAGTGAAGTTTGAGTGGACAAAAGAATGTGAGCAGAGCTTTGAAAAGCTCAAAACATGTTTGACAACAACACCAATACTAGCCTTATCATCAGGCTCCGGAGAATTCATGGTGTTTTGTGATACTTTTAGGGTGGGCTTTGGTCTTATTCAAAATGGTCGTGTTATCGCCTATGCTTCAAGATAGTTGAAGAAGCATGAGTAGAACTATCCTACACATGATTTGGAGATGACTGTTATGATATTTGCTTTTAAAATTTGGAGGCATTATCTATATGGTGAAACTTGTGAGATGTATACTGACCATAAGAGCTTAAAGTATATTTTTCAGCAAAGAGATGTCAACCTTCGACAACGATGGTGGATGGAGTTATTGAAGGATTTTGATTGTTTTATTCTATATCATCCTGGAAAAGCCAATGTTGTGGCTGATGCACTGAGCAGAAATCTATGGGCATTTTGGCGCATATAGCTCTTGAAAAGAGGCAATTTGTGAAAGATATGCAAAAACATGAGGGTGTTGGTGTCAAGCTTAGTGTGGGAAACTTAGAGACATTGCGAGCTTATGTCCAAGCCAGATCCTCTTTAGCAGAGCACATAAAATCTACTAAATATGAGAATGAGCAACTTTGTAAATATCGAGATGAAGCTATAGTGGGTAAAAGTAAGAAAATGATTATTGATGGCGATGGTATGCTTCGATTGGGTGATTGATTATGTGTACCAGACATAGGTGAGCTAACAAAAGTCATTCTCGAGGAAGCTCACAACTCCAGATATATTATACACCCTGGTTCCACAAAAATGTACCATGATCTGAAGCAGTTGTATTGGTGGGAAGGTATGAATAAAGATGTTGCTAACTTTGTTTCTTGTTGTTTGACATTTCAATAGGTTAAAGCTGAGCATCAGCGACCCGCAGGATTACTACAAGAGATGCAGATTCCTGAGTGGAAATGGGAAAGAGTAACTATAGATTTTGTGGTTAATCTACCATGAACCATGAGTGCTTATGACTCCATATGTGTGATTGTAGATTAATTAACAAAATCAACACACTTCTTACCAGTAAAGACTACTTTTAGTGGAGTGAGATATGCCCATATATTTATGAATGAAATTGTTCGACTTCATGGAGTCCCAATATCCATCATCTCTTACAGAGGGTCTCCATTCACTTCACGCTTTTCAAGATCTTTTCAAGAAGCACTGGGTACATGAGTAGATCTCAGTATTGCATTTCACCCACAGATGGATGGACAGTCGGAGTGTGTTATACAAATCCTAGAGGATATGTTAAGGGCTTGCATTCTTGATTTTGGAGGTACTTGGGATACTTACTTGTCGTTAGCGGAATTCGCTTACAACGATAACTTTCAGTCTAGCATTCAGATGGATCCATATGAAGCCTTATCTGGTACGTGATGTTGTTCCCCTATAGGGTGGTTCGAGGTTTAAGAGGCTAAGGTGTTAGAACCAGACTTGGTTCATGAAGCCATAGGCAAGGTCCAGTTAATCAGAAGGAGGTTGCTCACTACTCAAAGCAAACAAAAGTCATATGCAGATAAAAAGAGAAGATATTTAGTGTTTGTAGTTGCGGTTAAAGTTTTTCTATGAGTCTCTCATATGAAGGGGGTAGTGTGATTTGGTAAAAGAAGTAAGTTGGGCCCTAGGTATATAAGACCTATAAGATATATGACCGAATAGGAGGAATGGCATATCGTTTGGCACTCCATCATGAGATGTGCTTTATCCATCCTGTGTTTCATGTATCTATGTTAAAGAAGTATGTACTAGACTCCTCTTACGTACTTGAAACACCGGCTATACAGATTGATGAGAATCTAAAGTACTGTCACGACCCAATTTAGGATCATGACCGGCGCCAAGGGCAAGAATTCCAAAGTAAGCCTCTTAGAATTCTGCAGAAAATAGGGCAGAGTTTCCCTTGTTTTTAAGCCTATCCAAAATTTGTACCTATCCCAGAATTCAGCAACACAACAACTAAATAATCAAATCAAGTCACTATATCAATAACCAATCTAATCTCTACACCAAAACCAACTCATCTCCAACAATAGGAATAAACTTAAACTCAGTCACATGTCTAGAATAATCGAATGAATATCCATGACTCTAAATATAGGAATGATTATGGAGCAACTCTGTAAGAACTTTAAGGAGGGTCCATAACAAAATAAACTTGGTTCCCACATGAACAAGAGCGAGTTCACCGGGAAATGAACTTGCTACCTTTAGCTAATTAGATCCTCACCAAAATCACTTGTATTCTCCGAAAAAAATTAGCAGGGACTGAGATGCAACTCAATGAGTAATAATAATAACCACAACCGTTTTTATAAAGTACAAGTCAAAAAATATGCTAGTATAATCATCAAAATCATGTAGTAAATGCTCTTTCAAGAATCAATAGTCAAAATCCACTTGCTGTCTCATATAAGCAGTTCAACTTAGCTATTCAGAAATAAAATCGGTAAAACACTTTCATATCAAATCATATACATATATTTGGGAGGTTTCCAAGAATGAACCATGGAATTGGTAATCGGCATGTATATCTTCATAAAAGAATAGACGATAACTGTAACTTTCATATCGGTAAATCCCTACTCGATAGTTATCGGTAACGGTATGCTAGTTCTACCTTCCCACTAGTGATGGCTCTATCTGTAATCGGTAACACAAAGTGCACCAGGTCTAACGAACTCACCGTTAGCTACAAGATTCTTCAAGGTCTACTCCTATTAAAACTTTTCTTTATAAACCATATAAGCTTTTCCAAAGCAGTGCAAAGCATGTAAATCTTGTAAGCATATCATGTCAAAATTTAATGAAAAATACATATAAAGGTACTTATATCTCAAGTAAATATCAACTCTTTCCAATAACGGTAATCATCTCAATTTCAATATACTTGTCTTATAAAATACAAATAACTATTTCGGTATCATATCAAGTAAAATGACTTGTCCCATATGCAAATACAAATCATCAATAGCAATTCACTTTATAAATCATGTAAGAATCATAAAAACTTCTAAAATACAAATTGGGATTAAGATTACTTCTCACAGTACTCGTGTCAAAATACCAAACTTGTCACCTCAAGTAATCCGTAAGATTTCCTTCAGTCAATCTATATTCATATCATAAAATCTC
Organism: Solanum medicagineum; assembly: GCA_026153255.1. Classification (NCBI taxonomy): domain Eukaryota; kingdom Viridiplantae; phylum Streptophyta; class Magnoliopsida; order Solanales; family Solanaceae; genus Solanum; species Solanum medicagineum. The sequence goes on from JAPFFP010067881.1 coordinate 8,250, forward strand.
ACGTTACTTTCTTTGTTCAAGCTCAGTTCATACTAACTTTAGAAATTTCCAATCCCTTTTAGGATTTTTTTATTTTCTCTTTGATGATATACAATGTAATACCCAAACTGTGAGCAATCCAATTGGTGCAATAATCTAGTGATTTTTTTGGCTATCTTAACCATCTTGTTCATCCAAGATTCGATAATCTAAACTATTCTTGTTGTGCAATTATCCATCCGTTGTCACTAAATTTCAACACACAAAGTAAATTACCTAGCCTAATAACTTTAGTAAGGCTATAGCAGAATCTTAAAACAAGGATTTGCTTCTCATCATGAGAAGTTCACAATCTCTTATCTCTTTAACTCATAATGTTTCTTAAACCCTAAACCCCCAATTTATAGCCATTAATACACTTTTAACTTTATCACAAACTTTAGAAACTTACCTTTGTTTATGTTTCTCTTCTTAATCTCAAATCAAAGCTCTTAAATTCTTCTTCTTCTTCTTCGTTCACTGCTGCAGCGAGCAGTTTACAACTTCCTTTTTATATATATATTTTGGTTTCTGGGTTTCTTGCGGGATGCGGCTTTGCTGCTAATACCACCCCTTTCTCCTTGTAATTTACTTTTTAAAATCTAGTCCCCTTTTTTTCTAAGAAAAAAGACATTTATGCCCTTCAAAGGCAAGGTTATTACATTCTCCCCACCTTTTAAATAATTCGGTCCCCGAATTTAAATAAGTACATACCTTCAGTCTGAAACAAATAGGGATATTTGAGTCACATATCATTCTCTGACTCCCAAGTAGCTTCCTCAATGGTATGATTTCTCTATAAAAAGTTTATAGATACAATTTCTTTTGATTTTAGCCTTTTTACTTGTCTATCAATAATAACCAGTAGTTCCTCTTCATACGTTAGATTCTCATCAATCTGTATAGTCGGTGTATCAAGTAAGTGAGAGGAGTCTGGTACATACTTCCTTAGCATAGAGACATGAAACACTGGGTGGATCAAAGACAACTCATGAGGGAGTGCCAAACGATATGCCACTCCTCCTATTCAGTCAAGTATCTCATACGATCCTCTATGCCTCGAGCTCAACTTACCTCTTTTGCCAAACCGCAATACCCCTTTCATAGGAGAGACTCGTAGGAAAACGTTATCCCAAACTGCGAACACTAAATATCTTCTCCTCTTATCTGCATATGACCTTGTCCATGGCTTCTTGGACCAAGTTTGGTCCTAACAACTTAGCCTCTCCAACCTTGAACCACCCTATAGGAGAATGACATCGCCTACCATACAAGGCTTCATATGGAGCCGTCTAAATGCTTGACTAGAAGCTATTATTGTAACAGAATTCAGCTAATGAAAAGTAGGTATCCCAAGTACCTTTAAAATAAAAAATGCAAGCCCTAAATATATCCACTAGGTTTTGTATAGTATGCTCTGGCTGTCCATCCGTCTATGGGTGAAATGCAGTACTGAGATCTACTCGTGTATGCAGTGCTTATTAAGAAGATCTCCAAAGGTTGAAGTGAATTCTGACCCTCTGTCAGAGATAATGGATATTGGGACTCCATGAAGTCGAACAATTTCATTCATAAATATCTCGGCATATCTCACCCCAATAAAAGTAGTCTTTACTGGTAAGAAGTGTGCTGATTTTGTTAATGGATCTACAATCACCTATATAGAGTCATAACCTCTCAGAGTTTGTGGTAGAACAACCATGAAATCCATAGTAACTCTTTCCCATTTCCACTCAGGAATCTGCATCTCTTGTAGTAATCCTGTGGGTCGCTGATGCTCAGCTTGAACCTATTGACATGTCAAACAACTAGAAGAAAAGTTAGCAACATCTTTCTTCATACCTTCCCACCAATACAATTGCTTCAGATCATGGCACATTTTTGTGGAGCCAGGGTGTATAGTATATCTGGAGTTGTTAGCTTCCTCGAGAATGACTCGTCTTGGCCCATCTATGACTGGTACACATAATTGATCACCCCATCGAAGTATACCATCATAATCATTTTCTTACTTTTACTAGGTATAACTTTATCTCTATATTTACAATGCTGCTCATCCTCATATTGAGTAGCTTCTATGCGCTCCACTAATGAAGATCTGGCTTGCACATAAGCTAGTAATGTTTTTGAATTTCCCACACTAGGGTTTACACTTGCACCCTCAATTTTTTGCATATCTTTCGTTAATTGCCTCTTTTCAGGAGCTATATGCGCTAAACTACCTATAGATTTTCTGCTCAGTGCATTGGTCACAACATTGGCTTTTTCAGGATGATATAGAATAACGAAATCATATCCTTCAGTAACTCCATCCACCGTCATTGTCGAAGGTTGAGAACTCTTTGCCAAAAAATATACTTTAAGCTCTTATGGTCAGTATATATCTCACAGTTTCACCATATAGATAATGCCTCCAAATTTTAAGAGCAGATATCACAGCGGCCATCTCCTGATCATGTGTAGGATAGTTCTACTCGTGCTTCTCCAACTGTCTCGAAGTATAGGCGATAATGCGACCATTTTGCATATGAAGACATCCTAAACCCACCCTATAAGCATCATAAAACACTGTGAATCCTCCGGAACCTGATGGTAAGACTAGTATTGGTGCTGTTGTCAAACATGTTTTGAGTTTTTCAAAGTTCTACCCACATTCTTCTGTCCACTAAAACTTCACCTTTTTCTATGTTTGCTTGGTCAAAGGAGCTGCTATTCATGAAAAATCCTGCATAAAATTCCTATAATAACTTGCCAAGCCCAAAAAGCTGTGAATCTCTGTAGGTGAGGTAGGTCTAGGCCATTTTCACATGACTTCTACTTTTCTAGAATCCATCGTAATTCCATCTTTGGATACAACATGCCCTAGTAATGCTAGTGAGTCTAGCAAAAATTCATACTTTGTGAACTTAGCATATAAATTGTGTTCTCACAATGTTTGTAACATAGTTGTCAGATGATTCTTGTGTTCTTCTTGGCTACAAGAATATATCAGAATATCATAAATAAGCACTATCACGAACTTATCCAAAAAGGGCCTGAACACCCTATTTATTGAGTCCATGGATGCAGCTGGAGCATTGGTCAGTCCAAAAGGCAGCACAAGAAGCATAGTGCCCATATCGAGTTCTGAATGTTGTCTTAGAAATATCTTCCTTCCTGATCCGAAGTTGATGATAACTGGATGGAAGATCTATATTTGAAAAGTGGGAAGCTCCCAACAATTGATCAAAATGATCCTCTATACGAGGTAAAGGATACTTATTACGTACTGTTACCTTATTCAGTTGTCTTTCATCGATGTACATTCTCAAAGATCCATCTTTCTTCTTTACGAACAATACTGGTGCGCCCCATAAGGATATACTAGGTCGGATGAAGCTTTTATTGAGCAGATCCTCCAATTGTTGCTTTAGATCCTTTAACTCTACTAGTGCCATGCGATATGGAGGTATAGATATTGGCAATGTGTCAGGAGCCAAATCAACACCAAAGTCTATTTCTAGTACAGGAGGTAATCCTGGCAAATCATTAGGGAATACATCAGGAAATTCATTTACCACTAGTATCTTTTCCAAGCAAAGAATTTCTTCTTTAGTGTCCCTTACCATAGCTAAGAGACCTATGCAACATTTACTGAGTAATTTTTGAGCCTTAATAAGAGATATAATTTTACCAACCTCTTGGACTTAACCTCCTTTTAGTATAAATATAGGCTCATTTGGCATCTCAAATCAGACAATTTTCACATGACAATCTACTATAGCATAGCTAAGGAGATAACCAATCCATACCTATCAACACATCAAAGTCAATCATCTCAAGTACAATTAAGTTAGCTAAAGTGTCTCTACCCTTAACTCTAATCTGACAATCACAATACACATATTCAACTAACAAAGAAACTCCCACAGGAGTAGCAACAAAGAAAGAATGATTTAGCATCTCTGGCTGTTGAGCAAACCTCAAAGCAAAGTACAAGGACACATAGGTGTAGGTAGATCCTGGATCAATCAAAGCATGTGCATCAAATGAAAAAACTGAAATAGTACTTGTAACCACTGCATTAGAGCCCTGAACATCCTGTCTGGTAAGTGCAAAATCTCTTGACTGGCCTCTACCCACATTTTCCCGTCCTTGATTTCCAGCAACATGATCTTCGACACCTCATCGTCTTTTTTCTATGCTGTAGTACCTGAAGCATTATGACCACTCTGAGAAGGTACAGTCATCTAAGTAAAGTTTTGATTTGAGTTTTTCGGAGGTAGAGGACAATCTCTAAGGCGATTCCCTAACTAACCACATCAAAAGAACCCTCTAATTAAAACACGAGACTAGCCTTCATGTGATCTGCCACAAGTATGATAGGATGGAGTAATGGCATACATTTGACCAGAATATCGATGTCCCTGTGATGATGGCTGTCCCTAAACACCCTGTCCCAGATGTGATCTATATGTGGATTGTGAAACTATATCCATCCCTTCCTAAGATCCCTGATGTTGTCTTCCCTGACTACCTACTTTGCGATTTGCACCATAGTCACTGCCAAGAGATCCCCCTGTCTTGGCCTTCTTTTGGCCATTAAAGTCTGCACATTACTCATGACCTTTATCTTCAATCTTTCTTGCTAAATCAACTATCTCTGAATATTTCACCTTCTTCATATTTGGAGTTACTGCAGTCTATAGAGAGCAACTAGTCCATTAACAAATCTTTGAACTCTAGCTTCTTTAGTTGGCACTAAGCAAGGAGCATATCTGACCAATTTAGAATTTCATATTATAGGTTGACATATCCATATCTGGAGTCCGTACTAATCTCTCAAATTAACTTGCATATTTCTGCCTCTGACTTTCAAGAATGAAGTAATCAATGAATAATTTAGTGAACTCATCCCATTTCAGATGTGCTTCTTCCTCAGGCCGACCTAGCAATAAGATATTATACCATGTGTTCTCCATATCTTCTAGTTTGTATGCTGCAAGCTCCACAACCCTCTCACAGGAACATCCTAGTGCCCGTAATGCCTTGAAAGTCCCATCTACAAAACTTTGCAGATCAGCCGAACTGTCAGAACCTGTGAACTTTGGTGATTTCAGCTTCAAGAATTCCTACAATGATACCTCTTTATTCCCAAATGCATAAGTCTGTAAGGGCATCTAAGGTGGTGCCTGTGTCTGAGTAGATAAAATAGTATGCCAACTATCCTCTCTTTTCTGTCCATTCAGTCAACCAACCCCTCTATTACTCTCTGCATGGAGGTCAGTGCTGTCGTAGTAGCATCATCTAGTGATGGAGGAGGTGGAGTTGCACTCATCTCATAAGTTGCCTCTCTTTTCATTCTCGAAGTGGTGTTATGGTTTCTTATGGTGGCACTACGATCCCTACCTCGACCAGCTCTATGAACTCCACCCTTTCCAATAGTTGAAGAAGTAGAAAGCCTGGTAGAGGTGTCATGAGGTGTTTGAGGAACACCTGTCGTAGCCCTATCGTTAGACAATCAAGTGCGAGCCATCTGATAAATAAAACAAATATTGTTAGATTCTAACTGCCCTAAACGTGATACACATAAGTAGGAATAAGAAATGAGGACAAGAAACATCCTATCACGTCCTCGCAATATCACAATTATAGAAATGGCCGGCTACATAACTATAATTGAGTTTCTACTACTAACGTGTGCTCCATAGTCATAGGTATAACCTAGGCTCTGATACCAACTTTGTCACGACCCAATTTAGGATCATGACCGGCGCTAAGGGGAAGAATCCCAAAGCAAGCCTCCTAGAATTCTACAGAAAATCAGGTATAGTTTCCCCTGTTTTTAAGCCTATCCAAAATTTATACCTGTTCCATAATTCAGCAAAACAATAACTAAATAATCAAATCAAGTCACTATATCAATAACCAATCTAATCTCCACACAAAATACCAACTCATCTCCAATAATAGGAATAAACTTAAACTCAGTCACATGTCTAGAATAAACGACTGAATATCCATGACTCTAAATAAAGGAATGATTATGGAGTAACTCTCTAAGAATTTCAAAAAGGTTCCACAACAAAATAAGCTTGGTTCCTACACGAACAAGAGCGAGACTCACCATGAAATCAACTTGCTACCTTTAGCTAACTAAAACCTCATTAACATCACCTGTATTCTCTGAAAAAAATTAGCAGGGAGTGAGACAGCTTAGTGAGTAATAATAATAACCACAATGGTTTTAATAAGAGACAAGTCAAAAAGTATGCTAGTATAATCTTCAAATTGGGGGTTTTAGGTTTAAGAAAATTAAGAGTTAAATAGATAAGAGATTGTGAAATTCTCATAATTAGAATTAAATCCTTGTTTTATCTTCTGCTACAGCTTTACGAAAGTTCTTAGGCTAGGTAATTTACTTTGGGTGTAGAAATTTAGTGAAGGGATGAGAAATTTTACAATAAGAATAGTTTTAGATTATTGAATTTTGGATGAACAAGATGATTAAGATAGCAAAAAAAAAAAAATCATTAGTTTATTGCACCAATTGGATTACTCATGGTTTGGGTATTATATTGTATATCATCAAATGGATAGAAAATAGAAAATCCTAAAAGGGATTGAGAATTTCTAAAGTTAGTATGAACTTAGATTGAACAAAGAAAGTAAGGTGAAATTTTATGATATGAATATAGATTGACCAAAGGAAGTCTTACGGATTGCTTGAGGTGAAAAGTTTGATATTTCTACATGAGTACTATGAGTAGTAATCTTAACCTCAATTTATGTTTTATAATTTTTCATGATTTTTACATGATTTATAAAGTGAATTGCTATTGGATGATTTGAATTTGCATATGGGACAAGTCCTTTCACTTGATATGATACTGAAATAGTTATATGTATTTTATCAAAATAAGTTTATTGAAATTGAGATGATTACCATTATTGAAAGAATTTGACATTTACTTGAGATATAAGTACATTTACATGTCTTTTTCATTAAGGTTTGACGTGATATAGTTACAAGATTTGCATGCCTTGTACTGCTTTGGAAAAGCTTATATGGTTTATAAAGAAAAGTTTTAATGGGAGTAGACATTGATGAATCCTGTAGCTACGGCAGGTTCGTTAGACCTGGCGCACCTTGTATTTACCGATTATAGATTGAGCCCACGCTAGCGGGAGGGTAGAACTAGTATACCCTTACCGATAACCCTCGAGTAGGGATTTACCGATATGAAAGTTACATTTATTCGTCCATTCTTTTAAGAAGATAGACATATGGATTAGCGATTACATGCTTTATTCTTGAAAACCTCCCAAATATATGTATATGATTTGATATGAAAGTGTTTTACCGGTTTGTTTCTGAATAGCTAAGTTGAATTGCTTATATGAGACAACAAGATAGATTTTGACTATTGATTTTTGAAAGAGCATTTATTACATTATTTTGATGATTATACTAGCATATTGTCTGACTTATCCTTTATTAAAAATAGTTGTGGTTCTTATTATTATACACTGAGCTAGTGTATCACTCCTCCTTATTTCTTTCTTTACAGAGAACACAGGTGATATTGGCGAGGATTTAGTTAGCTAAAGGTATCAATTTGATTCCGTGGTGAGCCCCTCACTTGTTCTCGTGGAAAATGAGTTATTCATTATTATTCACCCTTTTTTTGAATTCTTAGAGTCGCTAAATAGTCATTTATATTGTTAGTGCCATGAAAACTCTTTTGTCATCTTAGATGTGTGATAAATTTTGAGTTTCTCCCTATTGTTGGAGATGAGTTAGTATTTTTCTCGGAAAATAGACTGAATTATATGGTATCTTATTTGAATATTTTGAAGTTGTGTTGTTGATTGTGAGATAGGTTAAAATTTTTGGATAGGTGTAACACCCCATAAAATTACCAAAATACTTCTAAAACGTAATCATGCACATAACGCATCTTCCAAAGCTCCGATGGGAAATCCAAGTATGAATTTGCTATTAGTGTGGAAAATTGAGTGGGATGATGGTCTCGACCTAATTTTAGAGCAACTGGGTCAAAAAATAACTTTTGAAAGATTGAAAAAAATAGTGAGGGCGCGTGACAAGGCCACGACGTGGACCCATCGTGGACCCACACTTATGTTTTTTCTTCAATTTTTGATGGAGTTCATAATTCCCAAAAGTACACTGGTGCGTGATGGGTCCGCGTCGCGGACCAGTGTGATTTTGGTGTTGAATCTTTGTTTTAAATTTGAGAAGGGTATTTTATTTATTCTTAACCCATTCTAATACCCCAAAGCATATTTTTAAGCTTGATCTTGTACAGAAAGGGTTTTAAAAACCCATTACCTTCAAGTTTAAAGCGTAAGTTCCTGAGTGAGATAGCAAGGGAGAGCCCAAGGATTTCTAAGTTCAAGTTCAATTCTTGTTGAAGCATAGTAAAATCTTCGTCCTAGGTATGTAAATGCTACTAGAACATGAGATTGTTCTCCTAAGTGCCCCTTGATTGGTCTAGGGTGAACAATTGATAGTTAATGGGTCTTGTGTTATAATGTTTGAATGTTATTTTGAAAATTTTATATAAATTCTATGTATTTTCTTAAATTGATGATCATACTACTATTAATTTACTCTCTACATGTATTATTGTATGAGAATGTATCTACCCTTTATAAATTTCTTGTTAAAGACTTCAAGAATGAACCTAGGGTTAATGTTTAGAGCCAGCCTTGCCTGTCTGAGTGTGTTGAATTTTGTGGTCTCTGTCTTGAGATGAGTGTACTGATGGCTGAAGTTGATGAAGTTAATATCCTTAGAGATTGAATGAGATTGAGATAAGTTGGAAAGGATGATTTTGGTCCTTGAGTTGATGGAAGGTTAGATGAAATGAGGTCTTTAACTGAGGAAGGTTGGTTGTATAACCATCTTGATGTTGATAGACTTATGAGCATGTCGAGTCCTGGGAGGAGTATTAGCACCGAAATGGGTAAGCGTGAGTCCCACTTGCGCTCATTAACTACGTGGATAAAATAGAAGGGGATTGGATCGTGAAAGAGGATGTTTCCTTTGTCCCGCAAAGGACTTGATAGACTTCTTTTGGGATCCTCGATAGACTCGTCCTTTACCCCGGCAAGGTACTTGGAAGATGTGGCAATGACATCTCTTCATTGTATCATCACTGGCTCATAGGTGGTGGTTTTCGGTTTAGAAACTCCCAGATAGGTTTCATGTCGATAGCACTCTGAGGACGATGTGATAGTATGATGTCTTGAGGGATACGATGTGATAGAGTCCTGTTCCTTACTCCGAGTTGATATTGAGTGAGTAGTTTATACTGTCTTCCCTATATTATTTACTTTAGCCCATTTTATATACAGTACATTCCACGTACTAAAACCCTTTTGGCACTGCATTGTTTTATGATGCAGATTCTGTAGACAGAGGACGTCAGCAAGCAAATCATTGAGGTTTAGAGTTCTTGATTTAGACTTGGTGAGTCCTCCCCTGCCTTCGGAGGACATCTGTACTTGCTTTCATTTCTTTGAGTTCTTTCATCGGACTGTGGTAGCCATGGCCTGTCATGGTACCTTCTTAGATAGTAGCTATAGAGGCTTCGTAGACATAAACATATGATGGATGATGTTGGGGCTTCTTTTTCCCTTGTTATTCCTTTATACTGAGGTTGTTTCCATTGTTCTTAGCATATACATATATAGTGATTGTGATAGTCTTGTAGCCAACTGATAGACAGATTTCTCTTTGTTATACGCCACTAAATTGTTGATGGAACCAGTGTGATGGGACTAGGTTCGCTTGGGGACTAGCAATAGTCTCCGAGTGCCAGTTACTTTTAGGGTACCCTCCTTATCACTACCCAAGCCTAGGACCTAGACATGACACGATGTATGGGGAAATCGAAGGGACCCCACATATCATTACACATCCGTGCTCGCGGAAGCAATAAGATACATCAAGAGATAGTAAATAGGGATAATCGGGGCTAAGGGACAACTTTCATGCCATAAATATCAAGAGTCAAGAGAGAGAGAGAGTCAAAGCTCATAGCATTACATATAACATATCCAATAACACCTCTAACCATAAAACTTAGCGGGGACCAAAACAAGCAACCGGGATCATCATCATAGTCAAGTACATAATAAAAAGAAAAGGGAGTCTTTATACATAACATAAGAGCATAAACATTGTCCTCGGAATGGGGGACTCACCAACTAGCTTTAGAGGGATCATACTAGCCACGTGGAGGAGGATGATCAAGTGGGGCTCCGGTTCGTACATGGTAACATCATATAAGCATAGAGTGTGTATTAGTTTGTTTGAATGTACTAAGTATGTAGGATGCAATGCAACAAGAGATAAGCATCATGAACAAAATGCATAGCATAGGCAATGTATAAGCATATAGCAATATAACATGTCCTAATGATGCTTGAAGTCAAAACATGCTTGTATAGAACATAAAACATGTGTAAGGAGAGACCATGAATAGTGAATATCCAAGGCCTACCACCTCTTTGGAGAGGCGAATGAGATACGAACCCCTCAATTGGTTGATGAGGTACAAACCGCTTAACAAGGTTGATGAGGTACAAACCCCCCAACATGGTTGATTAGGTACAAACTTCCCGACATGGTTATCAAGGTACAAAGCCCTCGACATGGTTGCACGGGCCTACCACCTCCCGAGCGAGGTGATCGAAGTACAAACCCCTTAACAAGGTTACCCGGGCTTACAACCTCCCGAGTGAGGCTTGGTCAATTCATAACACTATAGAGGTAATATCATATACATATATTATTTTCATCGTCATATAGTCATTCAACTCATAAGACATGCATTGGACCTTCAATTCCTCGAGAAAATCATAACTGGACATTTTATCAAACACTTGGCGGGTGTGTAGTATTAGTGTAAAACCATGCAATTCAAGAGTGTAATCATGCTAGAAAACTCAATGTAAAACTATCAATAGACACTTAGTAACATGCTCACGCAATCTACATGAAAACCTTCATCAAATCTTATAATAGACCTTAGATTTATAGCTCAAAACATGCTAAAACAACCATAATTTCATGAAACCCCAACATAGTATGCAATGTAATTCATAATAAGTAAGACCCATGAATAAATCAATTTTAAGTTATGCAATTTTAAGTGAAAGAAAGCTTGGTTATTATGGGTGAAAGTAACCCACGAAAGAAACCTACATACCATGACTTTGGAGAATCCTTGAAGAAAATTGGAGATAGAGATTTGAAGCTTGAATGAGAACCTTATGATCCGGATGGGTTTTGAGACTTAGAATTTGGAGATGAAATATTGTCTAAGTGTTTGAGAGAGTATTTGGGAATGTCTTGAATGTTATGAGGGTGTAATAAGGCTAAGTATAGGTATTCTCATGCATGGGAGGACTCAGGACCAAGACTCAAAAGTCCTGGACCGAGATTAAAAACTGGACAAAAAATACACAGTGGAGCATCGCGCTAGTATCGCAGACTGCTCATTGAAAATTGACACTTTAAAAATTGAAATTGCTATTTGTTCACTCTAAAATCGGGGTTAGACCCATTTCCCATTCAATATTTCACCCCAAATAAGAATATGAAGTCAGATTTTTGAAATAATGCACGAAATTAGAGTTATATAGCATTTACGATTCTAGGCACTTCTGAGGCACATTTTCGTGCACTTTTGGGGCCGTTTCACTCCTGGGGCATGAAAAACTTGGTATCAGAGCCGAGAGTTTGAGTGTCCTAGAGAGTTTATGAAGTCGTGTCTAGTAGAGTCCTGCTTGTGGGTATGTTGTGCACCACATTTCATAAGTAGGAGGCTATAGGACATTAGGAAGTATTACCCTTCTTTTATGATTTGAATTCATGCGATGGAGTTTAACTTGATGGTAATCTCATTTTAACTCGTGCGTTTCACATTTACAAAAAATGACACCAAAGAGAACAACGGCCCAGAGAGATGCCTCATCCTCAGTTGCTGAGAACACCCAACCAGTGGTCCTGATTCAGATAGAGACAAAGAGACTGGGATGACCTGCCAGGACTGCTGAGGTCCCATATGTGCTCCCTGCTCAGCCCCAGCCAACTCCTAGTACCGAGGTAGAATTTAGGGGAGCCATCACTATGCTGACCCAGCTAGTGGCCTCTTAGGATAATAGCCAAGGTCCTCAAGCTCCTACCTCTCATAGGATCCCTCAGCTGCAAACCGACTCAAGGACTTCTTGAGGATGAACCTGCCAGTATATACGGGGTCGAAGGTGGAGGAGGACCCATAGAATTTTATTGATGAAATTTATAAGGTCCTGAAAGATATGCATGCTGATAAAATTGAAGGAGTTGAGCCTGTTTCCTACTAGCTGAAAGACGTTACTAATGTGTGGTATAACTAATAGGAGGAGAGTTGGGGTGAGAATGCGGAGCCTGCACCATAGGAAGAGTTTGAAGCCGCCTTCCTTGACTATTTCTTTCCTTAAGAGCCGAGGCAGGTGAAGGTGGACGAGTTCGTGAACTTGAACCAGGGAGGGATGATAGTCAAGGAGTACAACCTTAAGTTTATTAAGCTGTCCAAGTATGCTTTGGAGATGGTAAAACACATGAGGGCCAGGATAAGGAAGTTTGTATCTAGCCTAGGCAGACATGTGCAGAAGGAGTGCAAGGCAATATTGTTGATTCCCGACATGTACATCTCCAGAATCATGGTGTATGCCTAATAGACTAAGGAGGATAAGACAAGGGATAGAGAAGAGAAGATGAACAGAAAGGCAAAATCAACAGGACATGACCTAGTCAGTAGAGGCAAAATAAGGGTGACAAGTCCTATTTCCAGAAAAGATCATATCATCATACCTTCTGTAGCAAGTGTGCCCATTCAGCCAAATAGCTATGATCAGAAATCTCATGGTTACTAGAATTTTAGGGCTCAGGGTGTTCAATCTCAGGCCAGTGTGACCCAAGGTGCGAGGGGAAAGCCACCATATAACAAGAGTAGTAAGCTTCATCTGGGTGAATGTCGTGTGGGTAAGGATGTTTACTATTCGTGTGGATAGGCTGGTCACTTCCAATATGAGTGTACAAAGAGGAGGCGAGGGGAAGGGAACAGCAGGGCACAGTCCTCTGCAACACCTCCAGCGGGCAGTCATCAGAGGGGTACTACTACGGACCGAAGATCAATCTTAGAGAAGTGGCTAGACCCTTTCAATTGGTCAAACAAACCATCAATTCTTTGAAGAGAATACCTATTTTCGATGGTGACCCTATTAAGTTGCTCGTAGTTAATACACATTATAAGGGACCCATCCTTCTTATTCACAATACTGGTGCACGCCAAGGTAATTGGCTAGGCCTAATAAAACCCTTCCTCAACAAATTCCTCAATTTCTCCTTCAACCCCTTTAACTCCACTGGGGCCATATGGTAAAGGGGAATAGAAATGGCTTGAGCATTGGGGAGGAGGTCTATACCAAAAATCTATTTCCCTTTCGGGAGGAACACTAGGAAGGTCATTAGGAAAGACATCAAGGAACTCATTTACAACCGGAACCGACTCTATACGAAGGACTTTGGACTCCACATCCCTAACCCTCACAAGATGGTAAAGACTCCCCTTAGAAATCAACTTATGGGCTTTAATGCAAGAGATGAATATACCCTTGACCACCACATCATGACTCTCCCACTCAAGAACGGGTTCATTTAGGAATTGGAATTTGACCCTACGGGTTCTACAATCAATAAAGGCATAGTATGCATGCAACCATTCCAACCTAATAATAACATTAAAATCGACCATATCCAACTCAAAAGATTACAAGCAACAATAGAGGCCACAATAGGAGTAGACACTTCATAAGACTCACATAACAAGTTAGGCTCAACATGAAACTTTTTGCCAATAGGAGGAGTAACAAAATAAAGAGCGGCACCTAGGTCTACCAATGCATACACATCAAAATCAAAGACTTTTAACATACTGGTAACAACGTCGGGTACCTCATCTACCCCTTGCCTCCCATGTAAAGCATAAAACTTATTGTGCCTTGGGGAACTACCTTGTTGACCACCTCTCCCCAAAAGATTCTCATTGGCACCATGGCATTGACGACGAACATCTTTACCCTTGTTGCGATTTCGAGGGCAATCTATTGCCTTATGCCCCATCTCTCCATAACCATAACAAGCACAGGTATTCCTCAAGCATGGGCCACCATGACCCTTACCACACTTCGGAAACATATCAATAGGACCTACACCACCATCACCTTGGAGACTTGGGATGCCATTAGCGAACTTCCTATATGGAGCATGAGAAGATCCTTGGCCTTGATGAAATCGGCCACCCTTGCGACTTTGGAACTTTCCCTCAAAACGGGCCCTCTTGGCCTCATTACTCCTCTTCTTCCTCAACTTTTCCTCCTTCATTTGTTCGGCATAGGTCATCAAATCGGACAAATCCATGTCACTAATCAACATAGCGGATCGACACTCCTCACTCACTAAGTCGGATACCCCCATCACAAATTAATTCATTCTAGACCTTGAGTTGGCCACCAAGTGTGGAGCATATTTAGAGAGTTAGTTGAACTTGAGGGCATACTCCCTTACACTCATAGATCCTTGTATCGAATTCATAAATTCCACCAATTTGTCTTCCCTAAGCTCAAGAGGGAAGAACCGATTAAGAAAAGCCACCTTGAACTCCTCCCAAAGCACCACATTATTTATTCCCTTCTCCTCCTTCCATTGATTGTACCATATTTATGCTGCCCCTTTGAGTTGGTAGGCCGCCAACTCCGCTTTCTCTTCCGATCTAAGACCCATGATAGCCAATACCTTGTAGACCATATCAATGAACTCTTGAGGGTCCTCATCTACCATTGACCCATACAATTCGGGAGATTCATCCTCATGAAGTCTCTCACGTGAGATGCCGGTGTAGGAGCATGAGGGGCTTAGGCCCCTTAGTGGGCTTGGGCCCCTTGGTTGGCTTGATTAGCTACAACTTGTGCAAGCAACGTGAGAGCTTCCCGGAGCTCACCATGATCCAGTTGTTCCTCAGGTGTGTGGGCTCTTCTTCCTCTTGTGTTAGACATGGTCTAGTATAGGAAAGAACAATTGTTTGGGGAGGGAGGGAACTTACCTTAACTTCTGTAGCACGACATCGAGTAAGAAGATGAGAAACATTTCCTAAAACGCCTCATAGCCTCTTACTCATAGTTGTGGTGCACAACACAACCATGAATAAAACTCTAATCGACGCGGTGTGTTAGACGCTGAGGACCATTAACAACCTAGTGCTCTGATACAAACTTTTTCATGACCCAAGCCTAGGTCCTAGACGTGACACAATGCATGGGGAACCCGAAAGGACCCCAACCAAGCCTCTCAGCACATCATTATACATACTTGGTTACGGAAGCAATAAAATGACAACAAGAGATAGTAAATAGGGATAAACGGGGCTAAGGGACATCTCACATATCATAAGCATCAAGAGTCAAGAGAGAGTCAAACTGATAGTATTATACATAACTTGTCCAACAACATCGCTAACCATAGAACTTACCAGGGTCCAAGACAAGCAACCTGGCTCACCCTCATGGTCAATTCATACATAAGAGAAGACAATTTTAGTACATAGCATGAGATCATAAACATTATCCCCAGAACGGAGGACTTACCAACCAGCTTGAGAGACAATCGTACTAGCCACGTGGAGGAGAAGGATGATCATGCGGGGCTCTGGTCTACATGGTAACATCATGTAGGCATAGACTATACATTAGTACGTTTGAATGTACTAAGTATATAGGATGCAATGTAACAATAGATAGGAAACACAGGCAAAATGCAATATCATAGACAATAGACAACATAGTAACAATATGACATGAATGAAGGGTGCTTGAAGTAAGACATGCTTATATAGAACAAAATCCATATGTAGCAAGCGACAATCAAATATCCAAGTCTTACCACCCCCTTGGAGAGGCGAATGAGGTACAAACCCCTCAATGTGGTTAAAGAGGTACAAGCCCCTCAATATGGTTATACCAGCCCACTACCCTTCGTACTAAGCAACCAAGGTACAAACCCCTCGATATGGTTAATGAGGTACAAACCCCTCAATATGGTTATATGGGCCTACTACCCCCCCGTAATAGGCAATCAAGGTACCAACCCCTTGATATGGTTACCTGGGCCTACAACCCCCCGAGCTAGGCTTGGTCAACTCACAACACTATGGAAGTTCATCATGAAATTAACATATATAAAACATACTTTCATCATCATAAAGTCATACATCTTATATGCCAAGCATTAGGCCTTCAAACGCCCAAGAATCATAATATGAATATTTTATCAAACACTTTGTGGATGTACAATGCTAGTATAATATCATGCAATTAAAGAGTGAAATCATGTATGAAATCTTGAAGTAAATCATCCCCAATGCTTGGTAACACCATCATACAATATACATTAAAAACCTTCATCAATTCTCAAGTTAGATCCAAGATTCATAGCTCAAAACATGCTTAAACTGTCACACTTTTACAAAAACCCCAACATAGTTCATAGTCAAATTCACAATAATAGACCCATATGTAAAATCAACTTAAAAGCATGTAACTAGATGAAATGGAAGCTTGAACACCATGGGTGAACTAACCCAATGGTTGAAACCTACATACCTTGACTTTGGAGAATAACTTGATGAAGCTTGGAGATGGAGACTTAAAGCTTGAGTGAAATCCTTAGATCCGGATGAGTTCTGGGACTTGAAATTTGGAGTGAAATATGAGTCTAAGTTCTTGAGTGAGTATTAGGGAATGTCTTGAATAACATGAGGGTGAAATATGGCTAAATATAGGTATTTTCACACATGGGAATACTTAATCCCAAGACCTAAAAGTCTTGGACCGAGTTAGAAAAATAGTGCACAAAAATACATAGTAGCGCACCCCTGGCGGAAAGTAAGCACATCTAGACATCTCAACTCGGCTCTCACTTTATCAATTGAACAATCATCTGGACATCTCCAAAATTTTGGTGTCTCCATGTTATTCATTTGGATTATAAACCTTGTTTTGATATCAAGCTTCTTTAAAATACTTGGCAAACGGAAAGATACTTCTATCTAAGGATATTTACAAATAAGCTTCTGTCACGACCCGAACTTCGGTTGTGATGGCACTTACCTATCCACCAAGGTGAGTCAGCCTAAAACCTAAATAACTCATTAACATACAAAAGCAGAAGATAAAAAAGTTTAATATTATAAGAAAGCATAGGCAATTCAAAAGCTACAACCATTTCAGAACTGGTGTCACATGTACAAGCCTCTAAATATAGAATATGGAGTAGAACAAAGTCTCAATGTCTAGTTCTCAAATAGAATAAAACATAAAATGAAATCCTCGAAGCCTATTGAAGACATAAGCAGCTATCTCTCAAGTGATCTGAATGTTTGATCCGATAATAAGAAGCCCAGCAAGAAGGACCATGCTCACAACCTACAAGAAATGTAGCAAAGGGTAAGCACCAAACAACAAGGTACACAACAATTGAAAACTAACCTAAAGTAAAGCAATGAAGAACACAAGTACTAATATCCACTGAACCACATACTGCCGAACTACACACCTACACTCAGAAAAGTCCTAGCACAACACAAGAAAACATCCGATGGATATTCAAAGTCAAATGGTACAATAAAGATCCAATATCATAAACAATTTTTAGGTGATTGAAAACTCTCACACAAAACATATAATAACATCAAAGAAAGAATGATATGAAATGGAGTGGATGCCATAAGATGTAAATAATACAATTCAATGTCAAATAAGCGTGATGCATGTCTGTCCTATGATATACATCCACTGATCATATCTATGTCAGAACAGAACCCATGGGGGACACATAAGGACCATGTATCCATGAACATTGCAGACAATGACCTCGGCCAATTCTCACCCGATCGAAAATAACTTTGGGAACAATATCAGCCGGTATATTACCTCGGCTAATCATTAATCAGAAGAGACCTCATCCACTAATCCACATATTACCTTACTCATCTCTCGGTCATAGCCATCACATGTATCAATGTCACTTATTAGTGAATATAATGTATGCAATCTCAGTTTCATGACAGTTTCAATATCATAATGATTTCATATCATCGTAGTCTCAATATTATTCACATCTAAATATAGGTACCATTAAAATATAAATATCAAATAATTCACAACATCACATATGGTACGAATCCACAATTGATTCACAAGGCAAGATTTCAGCATATGAATAATTACTCAATTCGAAATCTCATGGTCAAAGCCTATGCTGATACAATCTTACCCCAAAGCACCCAATTCGACTCATATAGGAGCATACAATGTTCAATCATACTTAACAAAAGGTTAGAAGTCCACTTGCCTTAGAAAAAGTCTCGAATCAAGTCAAATCCATAGATTTTCTCCTTCCTCGATCATCTAAATCACCATAATCTATTCAAATGTAGTATCACAATCACATAACAAATCTAATGACACAAAAATCAATCAATTCGGGTGAAAGTGGCAAAATTGTAAAAATTCTCATACCAAAAAAGTGTCTAGAATATAAAAATTAATACATGAAAAAAATTTCCAAGTAATAAGGACTTCAATGGTGAATTTTTTCAAAAATGGAGTTAAAATGGCATCAAAATTATTAATTTAGCATTAAAAATCAAAGTCCAAAAATTTCCCAAATTCCTCAATTAAAAACCCCAAATGCTAAGTTAAAAACGCAATTTAATCAATGAAAATTAAATAAATATGTTAGAAAATAGTTACCCAATAGATTTCCTTTGAAAAACCTTGAAGAATCTCTAAACAACAAAGCTTGAAATATTGAAAATGGTGGAATAGAAATAAAATTCATCACTTAAAAGAGCTCACTGTGCAGGGAAGCTTAATGCTCCTCGAAGATAGAGCATTGTCCGCTAACGCGGGAGCCACCCCACTAACATGAAGGCAAAGCTTACATACTCCACATATGCGAACCCCTTTTCCACGAATATAGAAGTCTAAACAATTTGATATCTGCAAACATTGAGATAAAGGCGTGATCAAGGAGTATTATCTAGCTGATCTAGATATCAACACCAACTTAGCACAGAAATTTCACAAAATAGACTTTCGAGATTTGTTTAGAACTCCTTGAGCACAAACAAAATATGGAACCCTATCAGAAACAACACTCTGGATTCAATAGAACTGTCAGAATTCAATTGCACGATCTCCTCGAGCCAGAACCTAAGAATGATCGTTTAAAACTAATTAATGACTCAAATACTCAAAATAACCTTGGAAGCTCTAAAAATTACAATGGTCATTTTTAGCGTTAGTTTCACCACCAGAACCATTGGAACTGTCGAAATTTTGATTTGACATTCCGATCTTCGAATGTCGACCAAAGTCAAACTGTGATCCAAAATGAACTGAAAATGCAACTTTAGGTTTAAATACTTCACTTTACATTCAAATTCTGTTCTGTAAGTTCTCCTAGACTAGATTTGACATTTCGAAGCTGATAGAATCGATAGAATCACATTCCTCGAAACTCAAGATGACCACAAAAATTAAATTTCAAACTTAATGCCTTTAATAACTCTCTTTAGCAAAAGTCCAACGTTTTACAAGGTTTTCAGAATTGAGCTTTTAGATTCAACAAAAAATGACCCAAGACAACTTTTAGGAAGAATAAAAATGGTAATTTTGTTGAAAGTACCAAAAATGACCTTTGAGGTCATTACAACCTCTTTAAGATATGGGATTTATAATCTCGAAAGTAAGACAGGTTGTCTACGGTAACAATATGTAATTGTGACAATGTATGTATTTTAAACACATATATGGAAATTTTTGTAGTTTTACTAAAAGAGACATATTTTGGGTAACAACATAGTAATTTTCAAAATTGTTTTGATTTATAAGAGTTTGTGCAATTAAACAAAGATTGTCAATGGAAAGTAATAAATTTTTTACACGGTAAGAATTAGAGTAAAGGGAGCTGAAAAGTGAAGTTTGAATAAGCATAGAAGACACAACCCGGATGAATAGGGATAGGGAATGGAGAAAAGAAAGGTTTAGACCAAATTAAAATTAGAAAAGGGTGATGTCATCAATAATCTACTATAATTAGTATGTATATATCAGCAAACAACACATTGCACGTCCAATTCATTCATTCTTTCTTAATCATTGAAAGAAGAAGCAGAATTCCTCTGAATGCTCAAACCCCCCTTACATTATTCATTGGTTCAGAGCTAATGTCTCATTTGAAGATGGTTGTCACACCCTGGGAGGGTACCCTAGATGTGGCCGGCACTTAGAGACTATTGCTAGTCCCCAAGTGAACCACTTGGCCTCATCATATCCATTCATCAATATAACTCAGAAAACTCAGCGGAACACTAAAGAATGGGCAGTCTATAACTCAAACATCAGATTAAATAAATAAGCTACCAAGAAAGAAACTAGCCTAGCAAGTCTCAACATCAATACTCGACTCTAGTCTATGAAGCTTTTATCACTATCATGTGGTGTCAATATCGGACCCATGGCTACCTCAAAATAAAATAAAGCTAACTCAAAGTCTAACTCTAATAAGAAAGATGAAAATAAATGCAATGATCCTCCTAAGTAAGGGAGAGAGGCTCACCAACTCAGTTGAATGCTCAGATCCTCAACGATGCACATGTTGACTATCTCTAGTACCTACCTATGTATCATAAAATCATGCAGTCCAAAAAGGGACATCAATACGTGGAATGTACTGGTATATAAAATAGTTGAATGAATTAGAAACAACTAGAATAATATAGAAACAACATCAATTTAAAATAATACTCAATCAGTATATCAAATGTCTATCTAAAGCAAGAATAAATAGTAGATAAGTTACCCATTAACCAATCAAACCTCACCAATCAACTTAACTCAACTCAAGTCAATGGAACCCAACTCAACTTAACTCAACACAACTCATCTCAACTCAACTCGACTCAGAGTACTCAAGGTGGGACCTTTCTGGGAGTTTCTCTTATTCGACAATAATCACTTATGAGCTAGTGATTGTACAATAATCCTGCTGATACTGCCGCAACCATTTCGTACTTGCCAGGTAAGGAACGTATATGATCCACAAGGGATCTACCTCTAAAGTCCTCTATTGCTTTTAGGGCCTTTACCTCAAGAGGGGACCATGTGATGTAATGTTTCAATCCTCATCCTACGCTTGGTGATGTAGTTAATGAGTACGAGTGAGACTCACTCTTACCTATTTTGGTGCTCGATACTCCTCCCAAGATTCAACGCTCGCAAGACTCTTCCTCATCTCAATTAATCATCTCAATTTGCCTCGTGGAAGGCACTCATCAACTCAATTAGTCTCATGGAGACCCTCATCAACGCATGAACTCAAACTCTAAAGTCCTATTATTTTCAGGGACTTTAACTCATCTCAATTAACTCAATTCTCATTTAAGAACTCAAGGACTCAGATAATCATTTCCTCAAGCTCATTTAACTCAACCTCATACTCATATCAAGATTACCATCAACATACTCAAGTCAAGGATATAGATTTCATTCTTTGGTTTATTCATGCATGCTTTCACAAATTAACATATAGGGATTATACAATTTCTTTAGAAAAGTATTCAATTCAAGAAAACAAGTTTATAATGATCATCAACATATGAAAATACATGTAATAATAGATAAAAGTTTCAAGAAAATGATCAAGAAACATGTATGTAGACTCGTTAGACTCTCAACTCCTCTATTACCATCAGTCGGAGCACATGGAAGAACATTCTCATATTTTGATTTAGCCTTACATACCTGGTGTGAAGCTTTTGAGCAATTAAACTCATGGAATTCTCCTCGAGCTCCTCAATTCCTCACTCCTCTTCTCTTCTCCTTAACCCTAGCCTTTTTCAAGAACTTAAAATGGCTTAAGAAACGGGTTTAAAACCCTTATTAGGCTCAAAATGACCCATTTAGATCGTGTTTTGAGCTTAGGAGGGATTGCAACAGGTCTGACATGCCCCTCACGAAATTAAAGAAAAAGGTTCATCTCGGGATACGGGGTCTTCGATGTAGACCCAATGTATTTTTAGGGTTTCTCACCAAAAATACTCTGAATTGGTTGTCGAATCCTGTAGAAAATTTTTGGACAAAAGTTAAGTGTTGGTCCATGGTAGGTGCGCTTCACACACCTGTTGCAGACCCTCACTGGAATTCTTTTTCACATCGAAAAATTATCGTTTGATCCGATTGGTCTACAAATCAACCAAGACCACTTTCCCACTTAATTTTTCATATTGATCACATATCCAATTTTCCATGTTGTTCTCATATCCGTCTTTAATTTGCCATTGGAGAAAGGGAAGATGCGTTATGCGCACATCTCTCTTCTAGGGGTATTTTGGTTATTATATAAGGCATTACATCATCTCCCCCTTGTAATCATTCGTCTTTGAATGATGAGTAAAGGTGGATATCAAGGCATGGATAGACTCAAGAATAATCTCAATACTTACTCAACAACTCAAATTCTCGACTCCTCTTCAAACTCAACAAACTCTACTCAGGCTCAAGAATAGAAACATCAATTAAGTTAAGGGTAAGAACATTAACTTCAACATTCTCATTATGAAGCACGAATATATGTGGATATTTAGCTCTCATCTCTTCCTCAGCTTCCCATTTGGCTTCTTCAATAAATTGATTTCTCCACAGGACTTTGACAAAGGCAATGACTTTGGTTCTCAACTTGCGAACCTGACGATCAAGGATTGGATCGGAATTTCCTCATAGGCCAAACTATCCTTTACTCCAATACCCTCAACATGGATCTCCAAGGAAAGATTTCCAAAAGCCTTTCTTCAACATAGAAACATGGAATACAGGATGAATTGCATCTAACTCTCTTCAACATAGAAACATGGAATACAGGATGAATTGCATCTAACTCAGAAGGCAACTCTAACTCATAAGCAACCTTCTCAATCCTCTTCACAATCTGGAAGGGACGAATATAGCGAAGACTCGATTTCCCTTTCTTCCTAGATCTCATGATATCCTTCATAGGTGACACTTTCAAGTATACCTAATCATTCACCTTGAACTCTAAGTTTCTTCTCCTTACATCAGTGGATGATTTTTGGCAAATCCGGGCAATCAGTAACCTTTCTTTAATGACCTTTACCTTCTCCATTGACTAATGGACAAGATCAGGTCCAATCAACTTAGCTTTTCTGATCTCGAATTACCCAATTGGCGATGTACACCTCCTCCCATACAAAGCTTCATAGGAACCATTTGAATGCTTGCATCAATGATAATCATCCCAATTTCCTTTGAAGTCAAGGATACAGGCTCTCAACATGTCCTCTAATGTCGAAATTGTACGCTATGCCTGTCCATCTGTCTATAGATGATAGGTTATACTAAAATTCACTTTAGTACCCAATCCCTTGTGAAAAGGTCTCACAAATTGGGAGGTGAATTGAGCTCCTCTATTTGAGATGATAGACTCCGTGCAACCTCACAATCTCACAGATGTACAACTTGGCATACTCATATATAGTGTTAGTTGTCTTAACTACTAAGACGTGAACCAATTTGGTCATCCTATCTATAATCACCCATATCAAATCATGTTGCTTTCGAGATCTCGATAGACCAGTAATGAACTCCATGTTGATTATCTCCTTCTTCCATTTCAGAATCTCAATTTTCTGTTCCAATCCACATGGATTTTGATGCAAAACCTTAACTTGTCAGCAATTCAAGCACTTGGAAAAAACCTAAGCAACATCCCTCTTCATTCACTCCACCAATAGATTTCTCTCAAGTCTGGTACATCATGGTAGAGCCAGGGTGAATGCAATATCTAGAGCTATGGACTTCAACCATGATTCTATCTCGAACACTTATCAACATTTGGAACACACAATCTACTCTGGTACCTCAACACTCCATCTCCCCCTTTGGAGAAGACTATCACTTTCTGTTTGTGGGTAGCTGCCTTCTATTGAAGTATGATAGGATCTTGGTCTTGCTTTTCTTTCACCTGTGCCACCAAAGATGAAGTAGACCCATTCTGAACATTAACTTCTCCCTCATCATTTTCCTCAAGCTAAACTCCTAATCGAGCCAATCGATGCACTTGTTCGCTAACTCCTTCTTTCTTTCCTCCACATAGGTTGTGCTACCCATTGACAGCTTGCTAAGAGCGCCAACAACAATGTTAGCTTTACCTGGGTGATAGAGAATGTTCATGTAATAATCCATGAGCAATTCCAATCATCTCCTCTGTCGCAGGTTGAGCTCTTTCTGACTGAAGACATACTACAAACTTTTATGGTCAGTGACCACATCCATATGTACTCCATACAAGTAGTGGCGCAAGTGTAAATACCACCGTTGCCAACACAAGATCATGGGTCGGATAGTTCGTCTCATGAACCTTAAGTTGTTTGGAAGCATAGTTTTACACTTTCCCTCTCTGCATCAGCACACAACCCAATTTAAGTTTTGACGCATCATAATATATGACAAAGTCCTCTGTCCCATCGGGCTAGGTTAGAACTAGTGCAGTAGTTAGTTTAGTCTTCAACTCTTGAAAAATCTTCTCACACTCATTAGACCACTAAAATTTGACCTACTTTTGAGTCAATTTGGTCAGCAGATAGGGAAGAAAACCCATCAACAAGTCTGCTGTAGTAGCCTTCCGATCCCAAGAAACTTCTTATGTCAGTTGGAGAAGTTGGTCTAGGCCAGTTCTTAACCGCTTCAATCTTCTGGGAATCTACTCGAATACCGTTAGCCGAAACAACATGGCCTAGGAAACCACTGATTTAAGCTTAAATTTCGCACTTCGAGAACTTTCCATACAACTCATGGTCTATAAGAGTTTGGAGACCTACTCTAAGGTAATTGGCATGGTCGTCCTTCTCTCTGGAATGCACCAAAATTCAGTTGATGAATATAATCACAAACATACTAAGATATTGCCTAAATACTCTGTTCATCAAGTCCATAAAGGTTGCAGGTGTATTATGCAACCCAAAAGACATGACCAAGAACTCAAAATGGTCATATATAGTCCTAAAGGCTATCTTTGGAATATCACATTTCCTCACTTTCAACAGGTGGTAGCCAGATCTTGGGTCTATCTTTGAGAAACAAGAGGTACCCTAAAGTTCGTAAAACAGATCATTTATCCCGAAAAGTGGATATTTATTCTTTATCGTGACCTTATTTAGTTGCCTATAATTGATACACATTATAAGAGACCCATCTTTCTTTTGCACGAATAGGACAGGAGCACCCTAAGGACAAACACTCGGCCTGATAAAGCCCTTCTTTAGAAGATCTCTGAATTGCACTTTCAACTCTTTCAACTCAGAGGGGGCTATCTTATAAGGTGGAATTAAAATAGGCTGGGTATTGGGAAGAACATCAGTCCTAAAGTCAATCTCCCTATCAGGACGGACTCCATGCAGTTCCTCAGGAAACTCATTCACAATTGGGACTGACTCAAGAGTAGGAGAATCAACATCATCAGACTTAACTCGCATGACGTGATAGATAAAACCTTTAGTAATTAGCTTATTGGCCTTAAGATAGGAGATAAACTTTCCCCTAGGTGTAACAGAATTACCCTTCCATTATAGAACCGGTTCATTCAGGAATTGGAACTTGACGGTTTGGGCCCTATAATCAATGGAGGCATTGTGAAACTAATCTATCAAAGGATCACATCAAAATGAGTCATCTCTACGTCAACCGAATCAACAAGAGTATCTTTATGATGGATGTACACTGCACAAGCTCTATAGATTCTCTCAGCTTGAATAGACTCACCCATTGGAGTAGAAACATCAAAGGGTTCAAGAAGACTCTCAAGGGTTATATCAAATGTACTGGCCTCATAAGGAGTTACAAATGACAATGTGGCACTATGATCCATCAAAACATAACAATCAAGAGTAAAAGACTCGAATTATGCCCGTCACAACATCTAGGAGTTCTCCTAATCTTTGCGACTACCCATGGCATACAAACAGTTTGGAGCTTTGCTTGTGCCTGGTGTAGTAGCTTTTTGATCTCCTCTAACTTGTGGGGCTAATGTAGAAGATTGAGTCAGATCAACCCACTTTTGACACTCTCTCTCTGAAAGTGACCAATTTGGCCACACTTGAAGTATGCATCACTCCCCTCATGACATCTAGCTAAGTGTAGTCTGCCCACTTAACACATGGTGGCTTACCCTATGAACATTAAGCCACACTAGCCTATGATTGAGAGACTTGAGCTCCAAAGTTCTGAGACCTCTAATCATTGCTGGTTTTGTCCATAAGAGCACTAACAGATGATGGTGCTGACCCTAGCTGGAATTTGTTACAATTCCCTTTCTTTCCAACCTCATGGATGGATGTCTTAGCTCTCTTACTTGTGAAATCTTCTCTTTCATGTTGTATCTCCTCATCAACTTGTTGCACATAAGTCATCAACCTCTCAATGTCTATATCACTCACAAGAATAACTCCTCTCCTATCTTTCTTTAGCCCTCTATTCAGCCCATCAACATACATTCCCATTCTCCCCCTCATACTAGTAACCATGTTCGGAGCATAGCAAGATAGTTGGATGAACTTCAGCCTATACTCTTGCATAGTCATAAAGCCTATTTTATTTTCAAGAACTCTCTTACCTTAGCCTTCCTTTGCTCCCTTGGAAAGAAGCACCCCAAGAAAGCTTTCTCGAACACTCCCCAAGTCAGCAATAAGGCTTCTTCTCCTCCAACCTTCTTCCATTGATCATATCAAATTCTGGCCACACCCTTGAGCTGGTAAGTATCCAATTCAACTCTATCAGCATTAGCCATATGCATCACTTGAAATACCTTCAGAAGCTCCTACATGCAATTCTCAGGATCCTCAGTGGATGCATGTGACACCCCATAATTCTATCCTCATACATACCTATGATTTAAGCCTGATTTCTATATGTGGGAAGTGTTTTAGAGTCATAAGAGACCTCTAGTACGTAGACGAGTTCAAGACTTTCATATAAATTGAGATTTTAGTGTTAGAGTATGCAAGGGTCAACTTTATATGAGCACAAATTTTAGCACACAAAGAACTAGATGACCTATAACAGACCAAATGAAATACCTTTGAATTATCCTTCTAACGTAACTAGTTTCACCTTATTTCGAGTTTGGAATCAAAAGTTATGACCATTTTACTGAAGACTGCCAGTGTAGAGTTTCACTATGAAACCTTTGTTATGAGTCGTAGGTCAGGGTATGAGTCATAGTATGGGGTCATAGCAACTTCCAAAAACTCTAAAATTGTGCCAAAGGATTACGAGAGGGGTCCTATGAGTCGTAGTACAATAATGGGTCATAACGGGGCCTGTAACGGGATTTTGACAGCTTTTGAGAAAGGTTATCTTTGTTAATTCCCACCTATTTCACTTTAACCCTTGGCTGTTGTGGACTAAGTATAAATCCTAAAAGCAGACTCTTAGCCACATTTTCCCCCCATTCTTCACATAGGATTTTCTTGAGGAGAAGGAAGAGAGCAAGAGATGGGAAAGAGGAGCAAAGTTCTTGATTCTACAGCAAAGTTTGTTTTATTCTTCAAACTCCAGGTATATAAGGCTCACTAAAGTGTGATATTTTGTTCCTCACAGATACCTTCAACTTCTTGAGTCAAGGTTTGGTAAAAGAGTTGAGATTTGAGAAAATATATTATCTAAATATTGAGATTATGTACTTATGGTGAGTTTTCTTGATGTTTTATGAAGTTTTATTGCATCATATACTTTTAATATGGTATTGAGTTGTAGTTTTATACTTGATAGCATGAACTTTAGATTTCATGATATATAAGAAATCCATGCATATTTTGAGTTGAGGCAAGTTTTTAAGATTTGAGTTGAGTATGTTGAGTTGAGTTATTGAGCATTTTGAGTTAAATAAAATGGGTAATTGATTTAAATGTATGTTCATATTTTCCGTCGCATGGACTCTAATTGTTTTATTATTCTTTACCCTTTTTTTATGAATTTCTTTTTAAAACAAATCTGATGGTTATTTTTGTACATGAGCATGAGTTTTGAGTATATATACTAAGCCTACATGAGCATGAGTTTTGAGTATAATATACTAAGTCTACATGAGCATGAGTTTTTGATGAAATTGAGCATTGAGTTTAAATGACATTTTGAGTACACATTGATGATGATGCAAATACATATTTTTTTAAATAAATTTATTGATGATGATGATGATGATATGAGATGATGAGTACTTGAGACGAGATAACCCATATAAGGTTAAGATTTGAGTTGATTGATTAAGCATTGACGATTGAGTTGACTGATGACGTGGAGCAAGCACTGACTTGGGTGTTGAGGAACACCCCACAACTACGTCTGCCAGCGTAGGATAGTCGTGCAGCACGTTCTGGCGACTCTTGTCCCAAAAGTTGGACATTCTCTTTGGATCTGAGAGAGAGATAGAGGTTGATTGTCCTTTTCCATGGCAAGTTAAGGGTTGGTGTGACAACGATGCTGATTCGTTGTGCATCACCTCTGTTAAGGTGGTGGGATGAGGATGCCGGTTAAGAGAAACTCGCAAGCAATATTATATTGATTGAGTATGATATAAACTGAATTTAGCACTACTAAGCTTATTTATACCAAGTATACTTTTGAAGCATGACTTACTTTAAACTTGCATATGATGAGTCGAGCATGAGTTTTAAGTAAAGTACGAGTTGTTGAGTCGAGATGAGTGAGTCGAGCTTTATTTTCTTGAGATATTTTACATACCATTATATTCCATGTATTCACATCTATTCTGGACCTGCATCAATTTATGATGCAGATATAGGAGATAGAGGATTTCAGCACATGCACCATTGAAGTCTCTATCAGTACATTCCAGAGTTGGTGACCCCTCCTTGCATTCCGGATGAGCCTTTTTATCTTCTTACTGTCATGAAGTATCTTTTATTTTCTTTGATTTAAGGTGTTCATGGCCTGTCATGGTACCATCTAGATTGTTGAGCACAGGCTTCATAGACATTGAGTAGAGGATTGTCGAGTATTATATACATTTGAAACTATGAGTTTTTTGATTTTATGTACATATATGTATATTTATTCATATGATGTCCTTTTATTTGAGTACTATTCTTTTGTTGTCGAGTTGATGTGATGATGAGGCCAAGTGGTTCACTCGGGGGCTAGCAAAAGTCTCTGAGTGCCAGCCACGCCAAGGGTACCTTCCAAGGGCGTGACTAACTTGGTATTAGAGCACAGAGTTCACGTGTCCTAGGGAGTCTATGAAACCGTGTCCAGTAGAGTATTTATTATTGGTGTGAAGTGCACCACATCCATAATAGAGAGGCCATTGGGCATTAGGAATTGTCACTTTTCTTTCATATCCTAATGCGTGCTATAGAGGTAAACTCTAGAAGAAAATTCTATATTCTGAATCGTGCGATAGAGCTTTTACCTAAGAAATCTATGATAATTTGTGTGTTACTCTAAACCTTTCAACTTCGCCTCACCTATAAGGCGATATACAAAGTAATGTTCAAACTCTTACGAATGAGATCCTCTGTGGTAGAGTAATTAGAATGGTAGAGAGAATGCACCATGCTTGAGAGAAGCCGACTAGTATGATAGTTGATTTGCTAGAAAGAGTGCACTTTTACTCATATGAATCATACATTTGAGTTAGCTTCAGATGTACCCAGTCCCTTTTTTTTTTAAAAAAACTTGCTTCTTATGTTACCCATGACAGAGAGAAACTTATGTTCTAAAGAGTCTAATATTACCACCTAAGAGCATGATTGGTCTTGTAAACCATAAGTAGAGTTGTTACGCCTAAGCTAGAAGGATGATGAGAGGAAGGAGGAGACCAAATAGTGAGAGTTATGGTTGATTGAATCTTATAACATGAGTTATGTGTCCCTAAGGTAAGTGAGGTATTGGTGAGTGGATTCACATAAGCTTTAGGCAATGGGTAGTAAGTACCATTTGATGTTTATAATGAGCTATGGAGGAAGAATTCTTGTTATGATGAGTCAGAGTGGCTCAAACTAGTAAAGGTTTAGGTAAATGTGTTAGGACTCTGGATGTTGATAGATTGGGAGGACTGAAAGTAATGATTTTGATGTAGGTTGGATCCTATGAGCTAGTTTATGGACCGTAGGTGATACTACGGGTCGTAGAGGAGCTTCGTCGGTTGAAAAAGATGAAAGTGAAAAATTAAGGAACTTCTGCAAGTTGACTTATGAGCTACTGGACAAACTTTATAAGGAACCCGACCTGTAGATTGGATCTCATGGGCTGAATTGTTAGTTTTATGAAGAGTGAGACATGTTTCAAGGTTATCGATCTAAACTACACTTATGATCCTAGAGTGAGAGCCCTATGTGATTTAAAGAGTTATGAGCTTAGTGAGATAAATAGGTATTGATAGAGCATCAGCCATGTGATTTTAGTAGACCTATGTTCTTAGATGGTTACCTAGTAACTTATAAGTTAGTGTAGTATAAGAGGAATGTGTGAAGCAAAGTCATAAAGCTTGAATTTTGAGGAGCGATATGAAGAACGAGATAACATTATGCAAATGATAGTCTTTGTTGAAGGTTTGCTGTAAGAGTCTTGCTATAATGTGTGTTCGATGTTTAGATGTTATCTTGCAACAAGTGTGATGCTACAATGTATAGTAGAGGTACCCCGTATATAGAGATATTGAATTGAGGATGGAATACTAGATGAGAGGGAGCATAAGATGGGTATTCATGATACAGTAAAGTTGTTTGAAGCTATAAGTTATGACTTGTTATGAGAATTTAGATAGTCTAGTTGAGTTGTCAATGTAGAACAAACTAGTGTAAGCATTCTTTGTTGCATTCAGTAACTAGGTCGATGGGGATTTATGTATGAATGACGATGAGTCTCGCCGTATAATCCAATACTTCCCTAGTCATATAAATTGTAGCTTAGAAGTTGAATGTAAGTAATTTTGACTAAGAGGTTAGATGATAAGAGTGATATAAAGCGATTATGCATGCCAATAAGAGTAGAAGGTATAGAAGATGCCTATAGAGCAGAAGGAAGTTAAGAGTCGCATACTAGAAGAAGTTCTAATAGTGATTTTACATTATTGAGTATAGCTCAACAAGAGAATTTGGGATGTTAAGGTGAGTAGTGATACCCCAAGATGTGTAGAGCACTATGCTTATATCTTAGTAAAGGGAGATGATTCACAGATTTATTAAGAGGACCTTTGAGCCAAGGGGGAGATGAGGAGTTGATAAACCAAAACGAGTCTTGAGCTCTGATAATGATGAGTTGACCAAGATGAGATGTTGATGTTTTTCAATCTCTTATATACCTTAAAGCTCGGTAGAGGTGTTACTTTATTCCTGTCTTACGTATGAGCACCATGCCTTTGGATTGAACCCATATAACTGATGTTGATTCATGTTCGTGATGAGTTCAGAGGATGAGGAGTAACAGTTGTACTTTACCTCACAAAAACCACAGAGTTCCTAGCCTTATGTCCTATGGGATGCGACTTGAGTTTTACAACATGTTCAATTCCATAAACGCATGATAGGCCTAAAAAGGGCTAATGATGTTGTATCACATTACAAATGCTCTCAGATTTAATTCTTTAAATGTATCGTGCTTATGATCTTTTCCTCCAAGCTATTCCAATAATCCTTCCTTCCAGTCTTGATAGAGATGTTAAGGATAATAGATGAGTTATTATTGATGAGTGAGTGTGGATGTTCTTTGATGTGATGATAATAATATCCTCCTTTGATTAAGGTTGTAGACGTAGAGAAAGAGAAATGTGAGACATTGTGATGTGATTGAAATAAATAGATTAGAGCGTCTCTAGGCAAAAGCATGTTAGTGTAACTTTAAACAAGAAGTTCACTCAATGACGAATGTAGAAGTGTTGAGTAGGCTTGATAATTCTTTGGAATAGTTGAAGTGGTTAAAATAATAGGCTTTAATTTGTGGATGTCACCATATGAGTGATTGGAGAAGGCTACCAATGATTTTGAGTGAGTGTTTTAGGTAGATGTAATAGATGTAGTGATGGGGGAGTAGTGTTCTCTAAAGAAAATTCCCGAGGAAGTATGGAATTTGAGGTTAGGGTCAGCTTTGTAGGAGTATGATCATATTAAGAATAGCACTTTGGGGATTAGAATTAGGCTTGAACGGAATAAGAGGATGTGGTTAGGAAGAGATTTGAATAGAAGCTTTAAGATTTAAATTGATGATATAGTGCTATAAAGGAGAGCGCAGTTAAGATGAGGTATGAGGTTGGGAGTTACCAATGGAGTGTTATGCACCTTGATGATCCCATTCTCAAGTAGAGTTGAACTCACTTTAGAGGTGTTCGAGCGATTTGAATTGAGTGCATTTTGACTTTCCATTCACGCTTGATGATGAGGATGTTGAGGGCAATTCCTATCCTTGATGTAATCAATGTTTCCATTCTTGCATTGATGTGTTAAATTGAGTCTGAGTAGAGTTTATTGAGGTCGATAAAGAGTTAATAGTTGGAGTCGCTGGGTCAGTGTTGAGATGAGTCCTGAGTATTTTTGTGCCTTGATGCCTATCCTTACTCATCATTCGAGGACGAATGTTCCCAAGGGGGAGATATTCTTACACCCCATAATTCTATCACCATATGTACCTATGATTCAAGCCTCATTCCTATATGTGGGAAGTGTTTTAGAGTCATAAGAGACCTCTACTACTTAGACAAGTTCAAGAATTTCTTATAAATCAAGTTTTTAGTGTTGGATTATGCAAGGGTCAACTTTAAATGATCATAGATTTTAGCAAACAAAGAACTCGATAACCCATAACATACCAAAGGAAAGACCTGTAAATTAGCTTTCCAAAGCAACTCGTTTCACATTATTCTGAGTTTAGAGTAAAGTTGTGACCATTTTACTGAAGACTGCCAGTGTAGAGTCGCACTAAGAAACCTCTATTAGGAGTCGTAGGTGGGGGTACGAGTCATAGTGTGTGGTCATAGCAACATCCAAAAGCTCTGGAATTCTGCCAAAGGGTTATGTGAGAGGTCCTACGAGTCGTAGTACAGTGTACGGGTCATAACGAGGCCTATAATGGGATTTTGACAACTTTTGAGAAAGGTTATTTTTGTCAATTCCTACCCATTTCTCTTTAAACCTCAGTCGTTGTGGACTAAATATAAGTCCTAAAAGCAGACTCTTAGCCATATTCCCCCCCCCCCTCCATTCTTCACTTATGGTATTCTTGAGGAGAAGGAAGAGAGCAAGAGATGGGAAAGAGGAGCAAAAGTTCTTGGTTCTACTGTAAAGTTTGGCTCACTAAAGTGTGATATTTTTTCCCTCACACACCCCTTCAACTTCTTGAGTGAAGGTTTGGTAAAAAAGTTGAGATTTGAGAAATTATATTATCTAAATATTGAGATTATGTACTTATGGTGAATTCTCTTGATGTTTTATGTAGTTTTATTGCATCATATACTTTTAATATGGTATCGAGCTATAGTTTTATACTTGATAGCATGAACTTTAGATTTCATGATTTTTAAGAAATCCATGCATATTTTGAGTTGTGGTTGGGTTTTGGAGATTTGAGTTGAGTATGTTGAGTTGAGTTATTGAGCATTTTGAGTTGAATAAATGAGTAATTGATTTAAATGTATGTTCATCTTTTCCTTCAAATGGACTCTAATTGTTGATTATTCTTTACCCTTTTTTATGCATTTCTTTTTTAAATGAATCTGATAGTTATTTTTGTACATGAGCATAAGTTTTGAGCATAATATACTAAGTCTACATGAGTATAGTTTTTGATGAATTGAGCATTGAGTTTAAATGACGTTTTGAGTATACATTGATGATGATGCAAATGCATATTTTCTTAAAAAATAAATTTATTGATGATGATGATGATGAGATGAGATGATGAGTACTTGAGACGAGATAACCCAAATGAGGTTAAGTTTGAGTTGATTAGTTGAGCATTGATGATTGAGTTGACTGATGATGTGGAGCATGTTTTAGTCTTGGGAGTATTATCGAGCACTGACTTGGGTGGTTGAGGAACACTCCAAAACTATGTGAGCCAGCATAGGATAGTCGTGCAGCATGTTCTGGCGACTCTTGTCCCAAAAGTTGGAACTCTTTGGATCCGAGAGGAGATAGAGGTTGATTGCCCTTTTCCTTGGCAAGTAAAGGGAGGGCATGACAGTGATGCTAGTTCATTGTGCATCACATAACTTAAGGTGGTGGGATGAGAATGTTAGTTAAGAGAAACTCCCAACGAACATTATATTGATTGAGTATGATATTTTTAAACTAAGATTAGCACTACTAAGCTTATTTTACCAAGTATATTTTCGAAGCATAAATTAGTTTTAACTTGCATATGATGAGTCGAGCATGTGTTTTGAGTTAAGTATGAGTTGTTGAATCGAGATGAGTGAGTCGAGCCTTATTTTCTTGAGCTATTTGACATACCAATATATTTCATGTATTGATGTTCCATTGTAGGCCTGCATCATTTTATGATGCAGATATAGGAGATAGAGGATTTCAGCCCATGCACCATTGAAGTCTATATCAATACATTCCTGAGTTGGTGAGCACTCCTTTGCATTCTGGAGGAGCCTTTTATTAATGTCATGAAGTATCTTTTACTTTCTTTGAGTTGAGGTGTTCATGGCCTGTCATGGCACCATCTAGATTGTTGAGTAGAGACTTTATAGACATAGGGTAGAGGATTGTCGAGTATTATGTATTCGATATTTATATATTTGAAACCATGACTTATTTGATGTTATGTACATATATGTATATTTATTCACATAATGTCCTTTTATTTGAGTACTATTCTTCTGTTGTCGAGTTGATGTGATGATGAGGCCAAGTGATTCGCCCGGGGGTTAGCAATAGTCTCTGAGTGCTGGCCACGCGAAGGGTACCTTCCCGGGGCATGACAATGCAGAACCTCTAAACTCAGGCAGATTCATCCTCAAGAATTCTCGGACTCCAAATGTATCCTGTGCATCCTTTCCACTAGTTCCTCGCTTCGCAACAGGTGTTGTGACAACCTGGGCTAGAGTCTAAATAGCTAGGTGAAGCTCACCATTAGAAACCTTGGCTTGTGAGGGCTACACAACAGGGATAGTTGGATCCATGGGCTCCTCATTTCCTTGAGGATCAGGCAGGTTAACATTTAGCCTGGCAGTATGTCCTCTACCTCTGACAACTCTTCTGAGAGGCATAATCACAACTCTACAATGCATAGAGCACGAATTAGAAAAGGTTTCACAGAGTTTTAACTCTATTGCATGATTCAGATCATGAAAGAAGTGTAACCATTCCTAATGTTCTATAACCTCCTTCTTATGAAGTGTGGTGCACAACACACATATAAACAAGACTCTACTAGACACATCTTCATACACTCCCTAGAACACTTGAACTCTATGCTCTGATACTAAATTTGTCATGCCCGGAGAGGGTACCCTAGACGTGGCCGGCACTCAGAGACTATTCCTATTCCCCGAGTGAACCACTTGGCCTCATCATATCCATTCATCAATATAACTCAGAAAGCTCAACGGAAGACTAAAGATAAGAATAGGCAGTCTATAACTCAAATATAATATTAAGTAAATAAGCTAGTGAAAAAGAAACTAGCCCAATAAATCTCGACATCAATACTCGACTCTTGTCTATGAAGCCTCTATCACTATCAGGTGGTGCTAATGACAGACCCATGGCTACATTAAAATATAATAAAGCTAACTCAAAGTCTAACTCTAATATGCAAGATGAAAATAAACGCAAATGATCCTCCGAAGTAACGGAGGCTCACCAACGCAGTTGAATGCTCAGATCCTCAATGGTGTGCCTGTTGACGATCTCTAGTACCTGCCTATGTATCATACAATGATGCAATCCAAAAGGGTACATCAGCGTGTGGAATGTATTGGTATGTAAAATAGCTAAATGAAATAGAAATAGGTAGAATAATATAGAAAAAACATCAACTCAAAATAATACTCAATCAGAATGTCAAATGTCTATCTAAACCAAGAATAAAGAGTAGACAAGTGACCTATGAACCAATCAAACTTCATCAATCAACTCAACTCAACTCAATAGAACCCAACTCAACTCAATCAACTCAACTCAGAGTACTCAAAGTGGGAACTTTCTGGAAGTTTCTCTTATCCGATAACAATCACTTATGAGCCAATAATTATACAATAATATCGCTGATGTTGCACAGCTGTTCCATACTTTACAGGTAAGGAATGCTAATGATCAACAAGGGATCTACCTTTAAAGTCCTCTATTGCTTTTAAAGACTTTACCACAAGAGGGGACCATGTGAAGTAATGGTTCAATCCTTATTTTACGCTTAGCGACGTAGTTAATGAGGGTGAGTGGGACTCACTCTTATCCATTTCGATGCTCGATACTCTTCCCATGACTCAATGCTCATAAGACTCTTCCTTATCTTAATAAATCATCTCAATTAGCCTCGTGGAGGCACTCATCAACTCAATTAGTCTCATGGAGACTCTTATCAACTCATGAACTCAAACTCTCAAGTCCTTTATTATTTTCAGCAACTTTAACTCATCTCAATTAACTCTACTATCAATTAAGAACTCAAGGAATCAGATCATTATTTAGAAGAAGTCATTTAGATAGAACTCAAGAAATCAATTATGGAGACTCATAGGATAATTAAGATCAATAAACTTAACCTCATACTCACATCACGATTACCATCAAAATACTCAAGTAAAGACTCTAGACTTCATCCCTGGGTTCATTCATGCATGCTTTCACAGATTAATATATAAGGTTTATATAATATCTCAGGAAAAGTATTCAATTCAAGACAACAAGTTTATGATGATCACCAACATATGAAAATACATGTAATAGATATAATCTTGAACCACATAATTAAGAAACATGTACGTAGACTCATTGAACTCTCAACTCTTCTATTACCATCAATAGGGGCACATGGAAGAACTGTAACACCCTATAAAATTACTAAAATGCCCCTAAATAGTATCATGTGCACAATTCCCATGTTCTGATGAAAAATTCGAGACCAGATTTGTGATCAGTATGAAAAATTGAGTTGGAAAATGGTCTCGACTCAGCTTTTTTTTGCCAAAAATGTGATTTATTTTTTTCAAAGTGAGTCTAAAACAGTGGGGTTTCCGCGCCGTTTTGCAACTTGGAGAGGACATGGAACAACACTTATATTTTCTCGAAAATTTAATGAAATTCGAGAAAATATGAAAAAGTATATTTTTACACTAGTGCGCTTCACGCACTAGTGCATGTGGATGCAGTTATTTTTTATTTGGAAAGAGCAGTTTCGTCCTTCACGACATATTTATATGTCCCCCATATGGTTTTTAAACATATATTCGTACGAAAAGGGTTTAAAGCCACTATTTTTCAAAGATTTTACGTAAGTCTAAGAGTGAAGAAGGATAGAAAAGTGAGGGTTTTCAGAGGAGATTCAAAGTTCTTTGAAGATTCATTTTTCCTAGGTATGTAAAGGCTACCCAAAAGCATGGAATTGATATTCAATGTGCCAATGTAGAGTTAGGATGAAAGATTCATGTCTAGAAGTCTTGATTTATGATTTTCTTGGCAGTTCTTGGGTAACTGCTTTAAATTCTTGGATATTATCTTGAGTTCCTATTTTCTTTCTTTAAACTATAGTTTCATATCCTTAATTGATGATCATCATGTGCAAAGTTTACTGAATATTCACATTACTCTGTGATTGTGATTTAACCCATGAAATTTCTCTCGGTAAAGACTTGAATGATAAACTTAGGGGGATGTCTAGGGCCTTGAATATTTGAATATGATGTCTGACTAATTTTGATTCCTGAGGTGAGTGTGTTGATGGCCGTGATAGCTGAAATAATTGATAGAGTCGAATGAGTATACTTTCCCTTAAATTGGGTAGATAGACTTGCCTGTGATGTTGGTGATGAAATTTCTTAATGGATTGATAGACTTATGAGTATGTTGAGTCCGGGGAGGAGTATTAGCACCATAATGGGTAAGAGTGAGTCACACTTGACCCCATTAACTATGTGGCCACCGCAGGATAGGATTGGATCGTGAAAGCGAATGTCTCTTTTGTCTCGAAATGGGACTTCAGACTTTTGGATCCACCGACAAACTCGTCAGGAATTGTAAATTGTTTACATTTTTACTTTAACCCATTTACATACAGTACATTCCACGTACTAACACCCATCTTGCTCTACATCATTTTCTAATGCAGATTCAAAATAGACCGAGGACTTCACAGCCTGATCGTTGAGGTTTCAGAGCTCTCCATTCCAAACAGTGGTGAGTCCTCCCTTGCATTTGGAGGATGTTTATTTTCTATTGATTTCTAGTCTTTTGTTTGATGTTGGTAGCCATGGCCTGTCATAGTACCATCTCAGACACTATTATAGAGGCTTCATAGATGTAGACGTTAATGTCGAGGGTTCTCTTCCTTCTTACTTTCTTTCTTTATATTGAGATTTTTGTTACTCATTCTATTTCCTTATGTTAGACTGATATACATAGTATTAGCCCACAGATAGAATAACGTTTGTTATCATTATGTTACTTTCTTCCGCAAGTGAAGAATTCAATGATGGCAATGAGACTAGGAAGTCCGCTTAAGGACTAGCAATAGTCTCCGAGTACTAGTCACGTCAAGGGTACCCTCTCGAGGTGTGACAAACTTGGTATCAGAGCCCAAAGTTTAGGTATCCTAGGGAGTCTATGAAGTCGTGTCTGGTAGAGTTTTATTTATATGTGTGTTGTGCACCACACTTCATAAGTAGGAGGCTATAGGACATTAGGAAGTGTTACCCTTCTTCTGTGATCTGAGTTCGTGCGATAGAGTTAACTTATGAAATTCATCTTTTAACTCATGCATTTTACGCTTACAGAAAATGCCGCCCAAGAGAACAACCGCCCAAAGAGATGCCTTAGCTCCCGTTGCTGAGAACACCTAACGGAGGCTCAGGTGCAGACTGAGACGATGAGATGGGGATACCCCGGTAGGACTTTTGAGGTCCTTCAGGCGCCCCCTGCTCTTCCCCAGCCATCTCCCACTACTAAGGAAGAATTCAGAGGAGCCATCACCATACTAACTTAGTTGGTGGCCTCACTAGGGAACAACCAACGTTCTTAGGCTCCTAGTTCCGAATCGCAAGAGCCCTTATCTACAACATAGCTCAGGAACTTCTTGAGGATGAACCAGCCAGTGTACACAAGGTCGAAGGTGGAGGAGGACCCGTAGAACTTCATCGATGTGATGTACAAGGTTCTCAGGGCTATGCATGCGAATGAGCTTGAGGGAGTTGATCTTGCATCCTACCAGCTGAAGGACATGGCTAATGTGTGATACACTTAGTGAGAGGGGAGTAGAGGGGAGGATGTGGAGCCTACAATATGGGAGGAGTTTGAATCCACCTTTCTTGAATACTTCTTTCCTCAAGAGTTAAGGGACACAAAGAAAGATGAGTTCGTGAATCTAAATGCAGGGAGGGATGACTATGAAAGAGTATAGCTTAAGTTCATCAAACTGTCAAGGTATGCTCCCGACATGGTGAAGGATATGAGGCAAAAGATGAGGAGATTTCTGTCTGGCCTAGCTAGACATGTGCAGAGAGATTGTAAGATTGCATGATTCCAGGAATGGGCATCTTCAAATTTGTGGTGTATGCCCAGCAGAAAGAGAAAAATAAGAGAAGGGATAGAGAAGAGCATGTTATACCCCGAATTTATTGGTCAAAGATTAATCGTTTAATTGGAAGAGTTATGGCGTAATTTAAATTGAGTAAGTTTGCGGTGCTTA
>JAPFFP010067882.1:0-25046 GCA_026153255.1 Solanum medicagineum
ACCCCACCATAGCACATCAATGCATGCTCATTCTTGATTATCACAGTCATAGGGTTTCCATGCCTATATACTCAATCAAGAGACGCCTTACCCTTAAGATGCCATTCTCATGATCATGGCACTATCTCAAGTGAAAACATTCAAGCATGATTAAAAAATATATGTAATTGAGATAATACCGACAAACAATCCACCCTTGAGCAATAAATCAGCATAAGCCTAACCCAACTCACAGGCACCACTAATTTTGTCACATAGAGAGAATCAAAACCCGTAATAAATCACTCACTTATGCAATATAGGGTTCGAGAATCACTTAAAGATTTACCCACATAGTTTGTAATAAGATTTCAAACACTAAAGCATGATTATCATATTCATAAACCCTGATCAACCTTTTAACCCATGGCTTTAATGAGTCCATATTTTGTACTCATTTTGGGGTTAAATTGTAAGGAAACATTGCCCTCAGTGTGCTAACAATTCCAATTGCTAACAAATATGCATGTGCTATGATAGGAAATGGAATTAGAAGTGCATAAAAGGACAAAACTTGGTAAAATCTTGGGAAAATGAGCAAAAGTGCAAAAAGGAGGTGAAACGCGATGTTGCCGATATTCTCGGTGATCCGCCAAACACTCCATAAGATCACCTATCTATGCAACACCAAAGGTTCCAAGTCAAGTGTGTATTCAGAAATGATGTTGTAAAGATTACTCGGTGATACGCCAAATTGCACAAGTAATTGCCTAAAGTTTCAGCACCCAAAGCCCCAAAACACTGACAGAGAGGTGATATGAAGAATATTTTTGCGCATCATTGAATTTATAAGCGGAGCAAAGGGTCATCACCAAATTTTGCAGTAGAAAAAGCCTTGTGAAGATGCATAGAAAAGTGATCAAGTGCACATTCGGCGCATCACTGGAGTGCTCGGTGATGTTCGGCCTTGACTGCCGAATGGCATTTCACACCATGAACT
This sequence comes from Solanum medicagineum, assembly GCA_026153255.1. Taxonomy (NCBI): domain Eukaryota; kingdom Viridiplantae; phylum Streptophyta; class Magnoliopsida; order Solanales; family Solanaceae; genus Solanum; species Solanum medicagineum. The sequence goes on from JAPFFP010067882.1 coordinate 980, forward strand.
TTCACCCATTTGTATGGAGTATATAAGTAATTTTAGAAAGGATATTGTACATCATCTTTTCATTCCTTATTAGAACAATTAATGTGTATAGTAGTAATATAGGACTTTTCTCTTAGAGTACAGGGGAGGTTGGGGTTTTGAAGTTTTTGAGCTTCAAAATGGAGACGATTGGTTGGTGATAATCAATAGATTTGTACTCAATCTTCTATCCATGACTTTAAATACTATGTATGGTATTCAATCATTAATTTCTAGCATCTTTGGCTAAAGCATTCATGTTGCGAGTGTGCGTTTGATATGGGTCTTTAATTTATTTATTGGTCTATGATATCTTGACTTATCTATAGTTGATTTGAGTGAATTTATATCCATTCCTAAGTTTAATGTCTAAATTTCAAGGTTGTAAACTTGGAGTTTTGTTTTAAATCTCTGGTTATTATCTTAGTCGAAACTATTAGAGTGTGGAATGGATATGATGGTTGGAAACCTTAGGGGGTTTCAGTTGACATTCAGATCCATGGATTTAATGGCCAAGGCAGTAGGGGTTTGCTGTGACTTCTTAGGCCATGCATGTCCTTGGTGGTATGCATGAGATATCTTAGCTGATTCATACGAAACACCTATATATCATAGGTGATTTGGGTTACAAAAGACCTAATCTATTCACTCAATATCAACTCATGTAATCAAGTATCTAGACCCATTTGGTAGATTGATTCCCATGTTCACATATCCGCAATATCTTCCCTTAATAGTTATTTGATTTGTTAATTAAAAATTATTAGATAAATGTTTTGATTATTGCGACCCCCAAATCCTACAATTACTTGGTCCAATGATTCACTTCTGCCTTAAGCAATGATTTCCTATGGGATCGACCCCAACCTCCAAAGTTGAGTTATTATGCTGATGATGACTGGCCCTTCTACCTTTGAGTAGTCGGGTCGAGTGACATCAGGCATTCACCAAAAGAACAAATACAAGCGCCAAGAACATACCTCTTCAATGGTAAGACACAATAAAATCCTCAAAGATGCTTTGATGATGAATATCCTCAACCTCTTTGTGAAAATTTTCAAAGAAAAAGCAAAAGAAGGGCTTTGGCGTGCAAAGGGAGTGAAAAGGAGGGAAGATGGAAAATGAAAGGACTAAGGCATTTGAAAATCCTTAAGTATGTCGGTGAGCTGTGCATGTTCGGCGATTCCAAACCACACCGCCTAGCACATTCAGCGTTACGCAAAGAGTGCTAGGGGTCGCCTTTTTTGTGTAGTATGTATACCTTTCCTTCAGCCTTGAAGTGCGGTGGAATTTACCATCACCAATTGGTTTCAAGGATTCACCAGGTTGACATTTTGTTTGCCAGATTTGGAAGCACCTCAAGAGTCACCGAGTGACTCAAAAAGCAGTTAAAATAATGGTCGCCTTTTTGACTCGGTGATACACTAATTGGTTCCACTAATCACCCTCTCAACTCTCCACTCCAATTCTTCTCTTTTTCAACCCTGCATAATTCAACACCCATTATTTTAAAACTAAAAAGCAGTAAATATTCACCTTGGCAAGTAGTGCCTTAGTTAACATCATGGTATGACTTAATTCCTCTTTTTCATCAAGTCACCGCCGATTGGCTCATTACTAAAGATACCTCAGGATCATCTCCTAACTTTAGAGTTTTACATATATTGAACACTGCTTCCTCATCATTCATTCTAAACTTAAGATCTCCGCTCTCTACATTTATAACAACACGTCTGGTGGCTAAGAATGACCTACCCAAGATAATTGGCATGTCCATATACACCTCACAATCCAAGATCACAAAATCCATAAGAAGAATGAATTTATCCACCTTCACCAACATATCATGTAAAATTACCACTAGTTGTTTGATAGACTAATCAACCATGAGCAGTTGCATTGTGGTTGGTGAAGAGGTCTCTAATCCCAATTCCTCAAATATGGCTAGGTACATGAGGTTTATACTTGCTCCTAAGTCACATATTATCTTACTAAATTTTGAGGCTCCAATAGTGCATGGAATAGCGAATGCACTTGGGTCTTCTTTCTTCACTACCAACCTTTTTGTCAAGAATGCACTACAATTGTAAGACACTTCGATTGTCTCACACTCAAGAATTCTTTTCTTCACGACCAACTCTTTTATGAATCTAGCGTAACCTGGCATTTCAATTAATGCTTCTACAAGTGGAACATTTATTGACAATTTCTTCTTCAATCTATGTGGAAATGGAGGATTAACCTTGACTTGAGGTGTTTTTAACCTCATAGCTTTACTAGCATTTTTGGGGAAAGCTTTCTTGATATTCACAACATCATCCCCACTCTTCTCTTATTTATTGCTCTTGGGATTGCCGAGAGCATCAACATCTTCAGCATAAGCTTTATACTTATCAGCTTTAACAACCATAACTCCTTTTTATTCTACTTCATTTAGGCCTTCTTCAATAGCAAGCGACGATTTTGTTCCTTCAACCGCTTTCCCACTACGAATGGTTATGGCTAAACATTGTTAATCATTATCTTTTGGATTAGCCACTGTGTTACTAGGTAAACCTCATTTTGGATTCTGATTTGGATCAGCTGATATGTTCCCAAGTTGAGTTTCTAGATACTTAATAGACATCGAATGTGACATCACAGTTTGACTCAACTGAGAAAAGTCAAATTTCATCTCCTTTAGGACTTTATTAGAGGCTTCCTTCTTGCTCAAAATTCAGATGAGCATTTCTTCAGTCCGAAGATTCTCTTGATTCACCACAAGGTCAGCAGTCTTCAACTATCATAAGGTGGAATATACCTATCTCTATCACATTTTCTCCAACCCCAAACTTGAGGTTGGTCAGTAGATGCACGATCTCCCCATCCTGAGTTGTTGTTCCAACCTTGATTCCCAGGTGAATTTGGAGAAGCCGGCTGAGAACCCACCATTTGGTTTCTCGTGTGCTATACCTCCTTGTTGTAACTGCCTTCAAATGGTGCAACTTTAAACATCACATCTCCAATGGCTCCCACAATATTCACACTTTTATGATTTTCTTTCATGACATACTTAGTTAAAAGATCAAGTTGGGTCAACATTTGAGCCATGTTCCCATCCCTATCTTGATCGTTAACAAGCTTCTCCTTGGTTGGTCCTCATGGCCTAAAGGTACCATGTCATCTCTTGTGTAGCATGTTCAGTTAATCTTTGTCATGCCATCTATAAGGTTACAATCTTTAGTGAATATTTGTGCCATGGGGCCTTCTCTCACTAACTGCTCAGCTACTTTTTTGTTTGCTGCGTCGACGCACACATAGAAGTATTGCAAGAGCATATGGTCCGAAACTCCTTGGTTAGGACATTGGATTAAGATTTCTGAAACCGTAGCAATGTTTCATGCAACGGTTCACCTTCTAGTTGCTTGAAGTTCTCAATACTTCTTCTCAACTTTTTCATCTATGAGGGAGGGAAAACTCTTTCAAGGAACGCATTTTGTAGCCTTCCCATGAAGTAATAGAATCATGAGGTAGCTCAGCTAGCCACCTTAACACCTCTACGGTGATTGAAAAAGGAAATAGCCTTAATCAAATGGATTATTGACTCACTCCCCTGAAATTGAATGGGAGACACACATCAACAACATTCCATAGGTGTTCATAAGGATCTTCGTAGACAAGCCCTCCCAAATAATCCCTTTAGCTAGAGGAGTTGCAACCTAGTACTTGTTACGTGAAAATTAACTCCTCCGGCCAATGAGGGTGGTCGAATAACACCAGTGCTCCCCACTTGATCCCAGTTAACATTTTTCATATCATTTATATCTCCAACATTCTCTCCATGAGCACTCTCATCATCCTCTATTTTAACACCTATTTTTTAATAGCAAAAACAATAAGAAAAAAGTAAAAGTAACTCTAACTACAAGAAAAAAGCTCAACAAACACTTCTAATAGGAACACATTAATTCCTCGTCAACGACACTATTTTTGATGTCACTCTGCCCGACCACTCAAAGGAAGCATGGGCGGTCGTCATCAATATAATAACCCAACTTTAGAGGTTGGGGTTGATCCCATAGGAAATCGTTGTTCAAGGAAGAAGTGACTCATTGGGCTAAGTAATTGTAGGATTTAGGGGGTTGCAATAAACAAAAGTAATGATTGAATTAAACAAATTCTAATTAAAAACTCAAACAACAATTAAAGGAAGATGTTACGGACGTGCAAATATGAGAATCTATCTACCAGCTATGTCTAAATATTTGAATAAATGAGGTAATATTGAGTGAATAGGCTAGGTTGCTTGTAACTCATATCAGCTATGATACATGAGTGTTTCGCATAAATCAACTAAGAAATTATATACAGACCACCGAGACATGCTTGGCCTAAGAAGTCTTAGCAAAACTCCCAATACATTGTCTATTGAATCCGTGGCTGTGGACTTAAACTGAAACCCCTAGAGATTTCCAGCCATTATATCCATTCAACACTTTAATCATTCTGGCTAAAGCAACAATCAGAGATCTAGAGTAAACCCCAAGTGTGCAATCTTGAAATCATATATTAAACATAAGAATGAATATAAATTCACTCAAATTAGCTATAGATAAGTCAAAATATCAAAGACGCAATAGATAAATCAAAAACTCATATCAATAGCACATCACCAATTTGGGGGCATTTAGCCACATATGCTAGAAATTAAAGATTTGATACTAAACATAGCAGCAACAGTCATGGGTAACACGGTTGAATAGAAATTAGTTGATTAACACCAGCCAATCTTCTTTAACTTACTCCCCAAAAGCTTCAAAACCCTAACTCCCCTTTGTACTCTAAGAGGAAAGTTCTATGTACTATTACAGAAGATTAATTATTTTGATATAGTATGAATTGATATCTATAATTTCCTCTCTAAAATTGTTTATATACTCTATTCAAATGTGTGAAAGTTTGTGCTATGAAGTGCCATTTAGCGGTCTAAGGCTGACCATCACTGAACACTATAGTAGTGTGCCGAATTTACACCTGACTGCTTCCCTTCGCATCTTAACAAGGCTTTCTCTTCTGCAATATTAGGTGATGACTCTTCATTCTGCCAATCCAATTCAGTAATGCGCTGAAGTATCCATCATATCGCCTTCTTGTCAGTGTTTTGGGGCTTTGAGTGCTGCAACTTTGGGCGATCTCTTGTGTTATTCGGCGATGCATTGGACATGCTTTGTGATATCGAATCTGACCACCTTCTTGTCTTGCTCTAGAACCTTGGTTACTATATTGATAGGCGAACTCTCTAAGTTTTAGCCGGATTATCGAGTATTTTGGCAATACTGCTTTTCTCCGCCTTTTTGCACTTTTACTTCCTTTTCAAGATTTTACCAAGTATTGTCCATTTGTGTACTTTTAATCCCATTTTCTATCACAACATATGCATATTTGTCAGATGTTGGAAATAATACCACACTAAGGGCAATATTTGTTTGCAAGAGAGCCCCAAAATGAGTCCGAAATATGGACTCATCAATATATTAAGGTCCTTTCCTAAGTATTATAAGTGTATCAGATTTACTATAGGATCATAAGAAACCTCTAAGATCAAGCCAAGTTCTGTGTTTCAATCGACTAAGTTTTCATATGAGTTTATATAAGATTCAAATTGAAATATCCATATCTCTCAACAAGTAAAGAGTTAGGTAACTTGTAACGACCCCAAAAAGTTCCCGAAAATGTGCCTTGGAAGTGGCTGGAATAGTAATTTCCATATATTTAAAAATTCATTCGTTATTTTGAAAATCCGACTTCATATTCTTGTTTAAGGGGTCAAATTGAGTAGGAAATGGGTCTAGCCCGAATTTTAGAGCAGCCGTATCAAAATTCAAAAATCGCAATAAATGCTATTTAGGAGGGTAAACTTTGAAGGGACATATCTCTTAGCAGACAAAGAATTGAGTGGGCCACAAGCTACCATCTTAAATCACTTTAATTAGCTTTCCATCGCACTTTGTTTCACCTCATTCTGAGTTCGGATAAAGGATTTATGCCTATTTTAGTAAAACTCATTCGTGCAGAAAATGCAGATTTTCAGTGAGTATTCAGGCCGCCTCCGCGATGCGGACCAGTGTTATTTTGGCCCTGTGTTTTTGGTTTTGGTCCAAGACTTTCGAGTCTTCGACTCAAGGGTTCTATACGTGTTTTTATCTATACTTAGTCTTATTTCACCCTCATATCATCCTCAACATTAGACTCACATTTCACCCTAAATTCAAGTCCCAAACTCAAGACCAATCTTAAGGATTTCATCAAGGACGTCATTCAAGCTTCAAGTTTCCATTAAGGTCTTATTCAAGAACCTCCCTAAAGCTAATGTATGTGGTGTTGAACCATCGGGTCCTTCCACCCATAGTGCCTAAACCTTCTTTTACTTAATATTGCATGATTTAAAGTTGATTTTACATATGGGTCTTGTATATTGAGAAATTTACTGCACAGTGATCTTAGTTCATGAAAGTATGGTTGTTTTAGCATGTTTTGATCTTCAAATCTTAGATATAATGTTGGAATTGATGAGGGGTTTTGATATGAATGTCTTAGGGGTGTTGCAAGATGTTTATTAAGGGTTTTACCACTAGTTTTCCTGCATGATTTCATCTCTAAGTTGCATGCTCTTTTACCCCCATTACACACCTCCAAGGTGTTTGATTAAATGTCCGGTCATGGTTTCTTGAGGAATTGAAGGTCCAAAGCATGAGATATGATATGAATGATGTTATGATGATGAAATGAGCTTATGTACATGATTATTCATACATGAGGTATTGCATTAGAGCTTGTGATGAATCCTATATAAAGTGTTGCATAGACCATGCCCGATTCGGGGGAGACAAGAGCCTGAGTAACCTAGAATGAGGGTTAGTACTCATCTCCACCAGGGTGACGGGGTGGCATCATCATCAATCTAGATAAGGATTTGTACTCATCAACCTAGAATGAGGGTTAATACTCATCTCCACCTAAGTGATGGGGTGACAACATCACCAACCTATCGAGGGGTTTGTACCTTGGAAAGCCAGCTTGATCTCATCTTCACATATGATATTCTATATGAGAATGATTTACTTAAGCATATTTTACTTGTGCATTGATCATACATGTCATATTGCTATATTATGCCTATTGCCTATCGTTATGCATTTTGGATTATGCTGCCTATCTATTGTTGCATTGCATCCCACATACTTAGTACATTCAAACATGCTAATGCATACTCTTGCCTACATGATATTACCATGTAGGGACGGGAGCTCCTATTGATTCTTCTTGTGGCTAGATGGATTGTTCAAGTTAGCCTTTGGTGAGTCCTCCATTCCGGGGACGAGGACTATTCTCTCACACTATGTATGAAGATTCTCTTTACTTTATCGTATACTTATGACTATGAGGATAAGCCCAGTTGTATGTCTTGTCCCCCGCCATTATCTATGTAGTAGAGGTGTTGTTGGACAAAGCTATGTATTTATGCTATGAGTTGATTCTATTATATCTTGACTCTATGTTACGATAAGTTCTCCCTTAGCCTTTTTTCCCTCATTTCCATTCTTCAAATATCATTTAATTGTTTCCGCATTTAAGAATGTGTAATGATATGCTATGAGGCTTGTTTGGGGTTCCCCATTTGCCGGTCACGTTTATGCCCTAGGCTTAGGTCATGAAAAAGATGGTATCAGAGCACTATGTTGATAGATCCTCAGAGTCCAATACACCGTGTCGATTAGAGTCTTATTTATGATTGTGTTATGCACCACATCTACGAGTAGGAGGCTATGAGACGTTTTAGGAAATATTTCCCTTCTTCATGGTCTATGTTGTGCTTTAGAAGCGAGATAGGGCTTTCCCCTCTAACAAATGCTTTTTTCTCCTTTAGTTGATCATGCCACTTCAAGGAGGAAGGCGAAGGAAGGTAAGTGTAAGGTTTTCATTTTAATGGATCCGAGTTTCACTAATTCTTCTCTGTTCTTTTGGTTGATCGTGGGGCTTCTTGTGTGGCCAAGTGATTGTGTGGATCTTTGATGTCTATTCTCTTGGTTAGGTATATTGCTGCTAGAAAGTTCATAGGTGTTGCTCTGGGTTTGTATTGCATTAGGTCTTGCTTTATGGCTTATTGGATTTGATGTGGTGGATGTTGATGTTGTACTTGAGATGGAATAGTTGCATGCATGTTGTGTCTCCATAGATAGTGGGACCCGTAGAGTTAGGATCTGACTCCCTAATGAACCCTTCTTTGAGTGGGAGGTTGTCAAGTGGTAGCAAGGGAGGTAGGTCCATTCTTGACTTAAGGTACAATTGGTCTCTAAGGGGTTGCATTTTTCATCTTGTGAGAATTGGAGGTGTTGAATCTAAGTTAGTTGTTGTAAAATTGTCGTTAGTGATAGATGAGGCCTTGAATGTCCCTTTTCAATGTTTGAAGTTATGATAGTGTCTTTTGGTTGACTAGCACACTGGTCGTGCCTATAAGTCTCATGAGTAAGATCTCTAGTCCTTACCCTAATAGGTTTATGGTGGTTTTGGTGATGATAATATGGTTCGTTCCCTAATGAGGTAGTGCATGTGAATCATTTGAGGGTAGTACTACGAGTTCAAGGAAGAAGGTTGGGTGCTAAGTGGGTGAGATGGGAATTTTGGTGGTAAGAGGTTGCCTTACTAGATTGTGTGGTGTTGCGTGATGGTATTAAGGTGGACTTTAGTAAGACGAAGGTGGTTAGAGAGTAGCCTAGACCCTTGACTTCCTTAGGTATTAGAAGCCTCCTGGGTTAGTGGGCTATTGCCGGGGATTGTGAGTAGATTCTCTTCTATTGTTGCTCCTATGACTTAGTTGACCCTAGGTAAGGCCATGTTGTGACCAGGGTGATTTAATAGGTCTGGGAGTTGCTATTTCTTATGTTATCCCTTGGTGCTTGTAGGATTCATGTGTATATGGGTTTCATTCATAGGTTCCTTTCACCCATGAAGCCTAATCTTCCTTTTTATGAACATTTCATGATTTCAAGATGTATTTCTTATAGGTATCTATTATTATGAAATATGAGCATGAATTACGTTGGGGCTTTGTCTAATATTGTTGACTATGCATAAATATCTATTTTTAGCTTATACTATGAAGTGATCTTTGTCTATTGAGACTATACATAATTCAAGCTATGAAATCTATGAACTATTGTGAAGTTTTGGTACGATTTACAAGTTACCCATGATGGGGTTTTACCATGATGTCGGTGGGCTGATTTACATTATTTTAAGATGCATTAATTTCACTATTTTATGATCTATATTCTTGCATTTTGCATGATTTGAATATGTCCTCATATGTGCCCACAAAGTGTTTAATGAAATGTCAAGTTAAGAATTCTCAAGATATGTGAATGTTTTACAAGTCAAGTGACTTCATGATGAATATAGGCTATCAAGTATGTTATGAATTCATGAAATTATCTATGATTATGCAAGTATGAAGTTAAGCTCTTTTCAAAAATTTATTTTCAAGAAAACCTGCATGGATTTTTATTTATTTTAATTTGGGATTTGAATATTATGATTCCTAAAATTCTATTGATGCATGGGTAGTGTTTATTTGATGATTTTAAGGTGATTTAAACAGTTATATGAGGATTTACTTTGGGTTTATGAAGTTATAAGTATGCATGTTCCCCATTTGAAATTATTTATACATGAGAGATTACACTATGAATTTAAATATGGAATTAATTATGTTTTCACTTCAACTTTATATTATAAATGTTGAGTTTTAAGTGAAGTCTTAATTACACATGTCATTTCCTCATTGTTCATAGCGTATGCATTCATGTGCACCGATCATTTTGAAAAATTATGTTATGGGTAGGGCCAATTTCATTTTATGATATGATTTTGATAAAAGGTTGGTTATGACAATATTATGATCACATATGTGTTTTTGCTTTCGGCTCTTTAAGCATTTTCGGTGCTTGCACCATTTTGTATATGAATGAGCTATTCCTATGCAAGATTATTATGACTATGAAATTATGGTTTTGGCATTTGAACATAATTATGAATTGTTATAAATGGTGTTTGGCTTCTAAGCCCAATTGTGCATTGAACTGTTTTGGAAAATGACTATTGCCTTTTTGAAAGTATGTACATGCATATTATAAGTATTCTTGTGGGATGACGACTTATCTTGTTGCGTTGAGGGTTTTGGGGTAGTTTGTGCTACTTGTATAGCATGTTTCTAATGAGTGTAGAATCCGTAAGGTTGTAATATGATGGATGAGGATGGTTGATCTATATGGTCAATTACAAAGGGTTAGTCACTTCACTAAGATTGATCTTTGGTTGAGCTTTGTCCCCAAGTGAGCATTATTAGTAACGGTGGAGTTAGTTGGTTGATTTATGCATTGGCCATGATTATGGGTCTTTAGAATAGGATCTTAAAACCCTACCTTGGTATGTTTGTGGTGGGTTCTAGTGATGAGGTATTGATTTACTTAGAGCTTGTGAATCATTTGGGGGATTGGTTGCTAAATATGATGGGTGTGAGTTGAGGATAACATGAAGGACGTTAGAACTCCTTAGAGATAATGGTATGAGTGTGCATTGATTTTTTCGGTAAGGCTAGTGTTGTGGGTAGTACTCTAGGTAGTCTAGTGTGTGAGGATAATGGTGGTAAGGAGATTCCTAGTAGAGTCCACCGGTCGGCTAGATAAGGAGTTAGGTTGAAGGAAGTTGAGAATGGTAGTATAGTGTTCTTGATGGTTCCAAATCTTCTTGGGTTGAGAGGACTAGATTAGGCAAGGCCTTGATTTCCGCCTTATTAGAGTTGGAAGCTTTGGGTGGAAAAGAATGGTAGAATGGAGGTTGTCTCCCAAGGGGGAGATGGTGGTCCATGGTACCAAGTAGGTTAGATGAGTTTAAGGTTGGAAACCGGGTTAAGGTTTGTGAGCCCTTATAATAGCGTTGTATGTCCCCGGTGGGATGGTTTGAAGTGCGAGAAATTGCCTTGTTGGGTCAATCCGGAAGTGAGGTTTGTTTTGGTAAGGATGGAGTCCAGTTTATGGTTTGTGAGTCCTTATAGAGTTTAGAGGGAGGTTGCTAAAGATTGCTTAAAAGTTTGGGGATTTCCTTTAGGTGTAGATATGGTTCATCCGGTACTTCATACTTCTATGTTGAGGGAATGTGTTGGTGACTCTAGTGTTATAGAGCTCCTTGAGGTTGTGGGTGTTATGGAGGGTAAGTTGGCTTAAGAGAAGGTCCCTGTGGGGGTGTTGGATGGATGAGTGGAGAAGTTGATTGATAATGGTATAGTGTTCTTCAAGGCCCTTTGGAAGAGTCGTCTATTTGTTTGTGTCTCTCCGGAAGCCGGTGCGGGCATGGACAAGCGATATCCATATCTATTTCACTCTATACAAGATTATGATGACATGCCAAGTCCTTTCTATGATTCCAAGTCCTATGTTTCAGCCCCTATGCCATTCATATGCATCCATGTTTAAGTTAGCATGTTCATGATGATTTTACACCTATCTTGTGATTTTGAAAATGATGGTTTAAAGTGTATTGTTGCATTCTTGTGTGAGCTGATCTCCTTATGATTATTCTTCTCTTGTACATCCTTTTTACATTCGGGGATGAATGTTCCCAAGGGGGAGGTATTGTAAAGACCCTAAAAAGTGTCCGAAAATGTGCCTCGGAAGTGCCCGGAATCGTAAATTCCATATATCTAAAAATCCATTCTTTATTTCAAAAATCTGACTTCATATTATTGTTCAGGGGGTCAAATTGAGTGGGAAATGGGTCTAACCAGAAATTTAGAGCAACCGTATCAAAATTCAAAAATCGAAATAAACGCTATTTAGGAACGTCAAATTTGAAGGGACATATCTCTTAGCACACAAAGAATTGAGTGACCCATGACCTACCAACTTAAAGCCCTTTGAAATAGATTTCCAACTCACTTCATTTCACCTTATTCTGAGTTCGAATGAAGGTTTTATACCCATTTTAGTAAAACTTGTTCGTATAGAAAATGCAGATTTCAATGAGCATCTGCGTCACCTCTGCGACGTGGACCAGTATTATTTTGGCCCTGTTTTTTTATTTCGGTCTTATACTTTCACGTCTTGGGCCCAAGAGTTCCCATATGTGCTTTTTACCTATAATTAGCCTTATTTCACCCTCATATTGTCCTCAACATTCCCCAATAACCTCCCAAACACAGACTCAAATTTCACCCTAAATTCAAGTCCCAAACTCAAGACCAATCTTAAGGATTTCATCAAGGTCCATTAAAGTCTTCTTCAAGAACCTCCCCAAAGCTAAGAAATGTGGCGTTGAACCATTGGGTCCTTCCACCCATGGTGCCTAAACCCTCTTTTACTTAATATTGCATGATTTAAAGTTGATTTTACATATGGGTCTTGTATATTGAGAAATTTACTGCATAGTGACTTTAGTTCATGAAAGTATGGTTGTCTTAACATGTTCTGAGCTTTAACTCTTGAATCTAATGTTGGAATTAATGAGGGGTTTTGATATGAATGTCATGGGGTGTTGCAAGGTGTTGATTAAAGGTTTTACCATTGATTTTCCTGCATGATTTTATCTCTAAATTGCATACTCTTTTACCCCCATTACACACCCTCAAGGTGTTTGATAAAATGCCTGGTTATAGTTTCTTGAGGAATTGAAGGTCCAAAGCATGAGATATGATATGAATGATGTTATGATGATGAAATGAGCTTATGTACATGATTATTCCTACATGAGGTATTGCATTAGAGCTTGTGATGAATCCTATATAAAGTGTTGCATAGACCATGCCCGATCGGGGGGACAAGAGCTTGGGTAACCTAGAATGAGGGTTAATACTCATCTCCACCAATGTGACGAGGTGACATCGTCATCAACCCAGATAAGGGTTTGTACTCATCAACCTAGAATGAGGGTTAATACTCATCTCCACCAATGTGACGAGGTGACATCGTCATCAACCCAGATAAGGGTTTGTACTCATCAACCTAGAATGAGGGTTAATACTCATCTCCGCCTAAGTGATGGGGTGGCAACATCACACAACCTACCAAGGGATTTGTACCTTGGAAAGCTAGCTTAGTCTCATCTTCACATATGATATTCTATATGAGCATGATTTACTTAAGCATGTTTTACTTATGCATTGATCATGTATGTCATATTGCTATATAGTGCCTATTGCCTATCGTTATGCATTTTTTATTATGATGCCTATTTATTGTTGCATTGCATCCAATATACTTATTACATTCAAACGCACTAACGCATACTCTTGCCTACATGATATCACCATGGATCAGAGCTCTTATTGATTCTTCTTGTGGCTAGATGAATTGTTCAAGTTAGCCTTTGGTGAGTCCTCTATTCCGAGGACAAGGCCTATTTTCTCACACTACATATTAATATTTCCTTTACTTTATCATATACTTATGACTATGAGGGTGAGCCTGGTTGTATGTCTTAGCCCCCACTATTATCTATGTAGTAGAGGTGTTGTTGCACAAATCTATGTATTTGTGCTATGAGTTGATTCTATTATATCTTGACTCTATATTACGACAAGTTCTCCCTTAGACCCTTTTTGCCCTTATTTCCATTCTTCAAATGTCATTTAATTGTTTCCGCGACCATGGAGGTGTAATGATATGCTATGAGGCTTGTTTGGGGTTCCTTCGGGTTCTCTATTTGCCGGTCACGTCTAGGCCGTAGGCTTGGGTCGTGACATAACTTATAACCTATAAAACTAAAGATCTTTTAGCTTTCTTTCCTTTACCACCAAGTTTTGCTTATTTGAAGTTAGGAGTAAAAGATTAAGGTCATTTTCCTAAAGTGTGTCTAAACTAGATAATTTAGCGAGTTGATAGTTGATTCAATGACTCGCCAAATGGGTTTAACACATCATAGATTAAGCTTACCGAATGGACTTGAAAACATTCAGAAACTTCTATTTATGCAATTTGAAACTCCAATTGGGTGAGTTACTGCATTATTAAATGATGGGACCTCCAGATCGCTGATTTGACTGGTGAAACTCATTAGACAGCTTTTTATGATATACTTACATTTCATAAGGTTATTTTTGATATTTTTATTCAATTATCTTTTGTAAATCTATCTTATAGCCTAATAACCTCCCCATTTACGCCTATATCTTTGATATATCAAATTCATATGTTTTAAGTTCTCCCAAGCAAGAAGTTAGGGTTCTTCACCTTCAAGCCTCAATTTAAAGTTTCATGTTTGTGTTTTCCTTTTAGGTATGTAAGGCTATTTATAACATTAGATTGAGTTTGTCCATGTGCGCTACATCTAAATTCCATAATTGATGATTATTCAGTTGGGTAAGATCCTAGTTCCTTGAATCTAAAAGAGTTAATTCTTCTTCTATTGAGTTTAATATAATCATACGTTGATGGTATTATTGTTTTTATCTCTTGATTAATTGGACTTATTTCTCGTGACTATTTTATCATGAACCCTAATTGATTTGATGATTATGTCTTTTATATGCATATTTTTGGTAAAGATGATGACTTTTATGCATTAATGAAAAGGAAGATTTAAACTAATATTATGTACTTTTATTAATTCTATATGAGTATGAGAGTTGAGCATGATTGATTGTAATTTAGAAAGAGTTTGATACAGTGTGAATAATTTAAGAAAGCATATTTTAAATGATAGGACATGCTAATCTGAGATGAGATTGAGTGATGAGAGTCTAATGAGACTAGATGAGATAATTGAAATATTTTCCTTAATGGAATATATGATAGTATAGAGTCTTTAGGGGGTAGTATTAGAACCAATTTGGATAAGGATACAAATAACTCAAACCCCATAAACTACGTATCTAGCATAGAATAGAGATTATGCCTCTCCTCTCCCAAAAGCGGACTTGATTGGTTGTGGATATATTGATAAATGATTGTTCCTTACTTTTGCAAGGTATTAAAGGGTTGCGGCAATGGTAGTCCAAAGTGTCATATCATCACTAGCTCATAAGTAATGGTTGTTGGATAGAAAAACTCCTCAATAAGTAAATAATCATTTTGTTAATTTGCGTATACTTACTTGTGATTGTTGAGAATTTCTTTATTCTTAAAACTTGCATATCATATTGAGTTGATTTATGCATTTCTTTATCATTGGACATGTATGAATGTATGATGCTACCCTATTAATTTGCTAGTGCTTCATGTTAGATCCCTCAATACCATTTCCCCTTAGTTATCACTTTTAGATATGCTCATTACCTAGAAAATGCTTGAATGAATTCTAAGAGGTTTGAATGAGGGCCTCTCAGGATTCTTATTCACTGTGTTATGTTGATGCCGCCCAAGCTACACCTCGTTTTTAAGGTTAAAGCGGTTATTGTCAAGATATATAACCTAATCGAGATTAGGGTTGATCCCATAGGGAATATGGTAGACTTAGACTAATTTGAAATAATTTGAGTTAATTTACCTACTTATCTCCCCCAAAAAGGGGTTTTTATAAATTGCAGAAAGTAATCCTAGACTAAAACAAGAGTGTGGAACTAGCAAGAAGAGTAACTAGAGTATTGTGTTCCCAACGATTCCTAACATGGCATTACTAGATAATCACCTTATTTTCTAGTGTGTTGCATGCATAACGGTAAGTTAAGCTTACCAAACACTTTGATCTAGGCGAGAGACAAATTTCACTATGTAATTTCATCCATCCCCGCAGTGTGACTTTACTCGTCCTTATTTATTTTTCTAGGACAACCTCCGCTTGATCTAGTTTGTTTGATTAGATGAGAAAATATTAACTGAATCTTGTTAATTAATCTTATTTTATATTTATTACTATCTTGATCCAGTCAGCAATACTAGGCAAGTTCTAACGTTGGCTACCGTTAAAAAGCAATCAAAATGAAAAGAATTAATTAATACATGCATGCACACTTTCCAAGAATTATGAATTATCCAATTTTACCTTGTTAGTTCTTTATGGTTCTCAAAACCCTAGTTGTAGATTTAGGTACTCATTATCATTGTAGATGCAAGAATCATGATATTAAGAACAAGAAATCCAAGCTCCTCCATGGAAATCACGAAGTATGAATTAAAATCACCAAACAATATTTCAAGTGTTTTTCTCAATGTTCCTCACTTCTCTCCAATGTTCCTTACTTGTTGCCTACTGAAAATAACCTAAAAAACCCATTTATAATATTTAAAATAGGAGAACTGAATTTGGCAGACAATACGAGCATGTCTACAGGTCATACAAAGCTCTACGGCCCGTATTGGGGCTTCGTGGCCATCAATCTTTAATTCTAGGTTAAACTTCTATGAGACCGTTTTACGGGCTGTATTCAGACTTATGACCTATATAGGTTTTTGTTTGATGACTTTTCAACAACTTCCTTATTTTTGATCCTTAGGGTACGGAACCTCATCTACAACTTGTTCTTAATTCTACGGCACATCTGATAGTTTATAGATTCAACTTTAGAAAAATGCCCCTTCGCTGCATTTTACTACGAACCCCCTTATATGGCTTATGGAAACTTCCACAGCCTATAAAGGAGGTCGTAGAACAGCAAAAACTTCAGCAATTGCACACTTAGCCCAAAATCATTCCTAATCCTGTAATTCTTACTAAAAACGAAAATAAAAACACATCAAACCCACTAACACTTCTTTGAGAACACACAAAATTCCAAGTTTTAAGCATCAAAAGTGTTGTATTTTGATAGCACATCAACACCCTCAACATAAAATTATTTCTACGGTCCATAAATCCTTGTCTCGTAGGCTGGCAAAGCCCTAGTTTGTAAAGTTGGCTCACGAAACCATCTACAAGACATGTGATAAAATATGATTCACAGAGTGGGTTGTAGAAGCCCCCAACACTTAGTCAAAAGTAGAAAAACTTACCTGGAGTCCATGAGCCCCATTCATGGCCAGTAGTTGTATTTACGGGCCATAAGTTGGCTCATGGACAGGAGTACACATTATTTTGCTTATTGGAAGTGTTCTAAAGTCAATGTATAGGCCGTGATTTGAAACACAGCCTGTAGAACCGGTCGTAGAAGAACTTCTTGTTGCTTTTTCAACCCAAGATGGCTGACTTGGTCTTGTACTTGCACATTCTTCACAAAACACATTGTTACCCTATATGCCACTAGTCCAGTGTCCAAAAATTGCAACCAAAATGCAAAGAATTAAACTACATACAAGTCCAAAAGCTAAAAACAAGACAAAAACTACCACTATTACATCAAATACCTTGGGTTGACTCCCAAGTAGCGATTGATTTATTATCGCGGCACAACTTGGACAACTTGAGTGCTCAGACTTCCAAGTACCCAAACTTCTATTTTCAAGTCATTGGGCCTCTTCATCTACTGACAATTTGAAGACGACTTCTTCACCATTCAATCCAGACTTTAGTTGGACATCTTCCATATCTAACTAGTGCTTGCCCAGTGACTAGGAAGGGCCTTCTTAAGATGATTGGGACTTAGAAGACGACTTCATAATCAAGGATCACAAAGTCCACGGGGATATGAATTTCTCTATTTTGACAAGGAAGTCATATAGTATCCCCATAGGCTTCTTCACCATTCAGTCAACTATCAACATTCACATGCTCGTAGGAGTAGAGGTTCCCAATCCCAGCTTCTTGAAGATCGGAAGGGGCATCAAATTTATGCTGGAACTTAGATCACATAATGTCATTGCAAACTCAACATCTCTGATGGTGCAGGTTATGGTGAATGCTCCGGGATCTTCTCGTTTCTGCACCAAGGACCTTGTAGCTATCGCATTGCAATGTTGAATCTCTTGGGAGAGCCCTTGGCTTACAGTCCGTTTCTTTTTGACCAAGTCCTTCATGAACTTTTCATACCCATACATCTTCTCCAATGCCTCAATGAGAGGGATATTGATGGAGAGATTTTCTAGCATGGAGATGCAGTGCTTGAGTTTACCTTTCTCCTCCATCTTTTTGATTCTTTAAGGAAAAGAAGGAGGAGGTCTAAGAATGGGCGTCAACTTTTATGGCATTTTTGTAGCATCACTTACCCCATCCTTGGCATGAAGATTTCTGGTCTCTACATCTTTGGTCTCAACTATCTCCTTATGAACATCATCATCAACAACCAACATCGGAGGGTCAATGGTTTGTTTGCAACTATAAGAAGTCACCGATATACACTGCCCCTCATTCTTTGGATTTTAAATTGTATTGCTGGGCAGCGAACCTTTCTGTCGCTGGTTAAGTTGAGTTGACATTTGACTAAACTGTTGCTCCAACTGCTGGATAGCAATAGAATGAGACTCAATTTCCTGATTAATGCTGAAGATTTTAGACTTTATCCCTTTTAATGTCTCATCCTACGCGTCAACCTTCTTTAAAAGGCAATCAAATATCTCCTCAACTCTAGAGCTACAAACACTCGAATCTCGATTATGTGGTGGCACATACGGATCATCCTATAGCTATCTTTGCATCCCCAATCAACATCTCTATCCTGGCCCCTATTTCTATCATAGTAGTCTCCTCGATTGTTGTCTCTGAAGGCGCCATCCTTGTTATAGTTTTGACCTTGGTGGCTAAAAGTCTTGGTTGAACCCTTGGGCGTTGGCCGAAAACCTGCTATTTGATCAGTGACAAAGCAAATGTCCTCCTAATAGTAAGGCTCCTTATACATAAGTGTTCGCGAAGGCTGATGAGCTACTGCCTTGACACATTCTTAGCTCTACTTTATCAACAAATCCACATTGGTACTAATCCAACCAAGCTCTTGCATCATATCTCATTAATTTTTCCTTGCGCTGAATTAGTATTGACTGTGAATGAGCTTTTTATTATTGACTTATCCCTCGTTCCCCATGCACTATTTGTCTTGACCACATTCTCTAGCCTCTTAGTAATCATAAAAAGTGGATAATTTAGAAACGAGCCTCCAATGATAATATCAGCACACGCTTGGCTATTCTCGTCCAGAGCTCAATAAAAGATCTCCACTAAGGCATCGTCAATGATCTTTTGGTCTGGAATACTCCTTAGACACTTTGTGAACCTCTCCCATGTGGTACTAATCGAATCACTAGGAAGTTGCTCGAAGTTATTGATTTGGTCTTTCAGCTTCATCTTCTTCAATCTCGCGAAGAACCTCTCCAAAAAGGCCTTTTACAATTTAGCCCAGCTAGTGATCAAACTTTGTGGGAGCTCGGATAACCATAGTGTTGCATTGCTTGTTAGAGGTAATGGGAAGACACAGAGCCCAACGATATACAAGGATAGATTCTGGCTTCCCATCATACACTTACAAACAAATACAATGTTGTGTATATGGTTATGCAGATCGTATGATGGTAGGCCTGCGAACAAATGGTGATTCTATAGCATTTGAAGTAACCCACTCAAAATGACAAACTTTGTGTCATCCAATAGTGGCGGTAACACAATAGCTCCAGTGACATCCATCGCCATAAGATCAAGCTGATATTGATTCCATGTATGAGCTTCGGCATGAAGATCCTATGGTGGTGGATCAATATCCTTAAGAGGAGGTGGGTTATTATCATTCTCATTCTGATTTTGGTTCAGTGTTGCATTCAGTACGGTATTTGCAGTGTTGTTCGCATTATCCTGGGCCATTCTTCTCAGCGTCCTTTGGATTTCAAGGTCAAATAGAGTCAGTGAAATGCCTCGACTTTGAGTGTTGTACATACACTACACCTGCATGCTGAAACAAAACAAAAATAACAAAAAATGTAAAATGAGGGAAATAAGGATTAATTCCTGAAATACTCAAATTAAATAAGTCTAGCCATATTCCCCGGTAATGGTGCTAAAAACTTGATACAACCCAAGCTAGACCTCCTTTTTGAAGGTTAAAGCAGTCATTCTCAAGATATATAATCTAACCAAGGTTAGGGTCGATCTCACAGGGAATATGGTAGACTTAGAGTAATTTCAAGCAATTCGAGTTAATCAGCCTACATATCTCCCCAAAAATGAGGGTTTTATAAATTGCAGAAAGTGATCATAGACTAAACGAGTGTGTGAAACTAGTAAGAAGAGTAGCTAGGGTATTGTGTTCCCCATGATTCCCTAACTTGGCATTACCCGATAATCACATTCTTTTCTAGTGTCTTGCATGCAAAACATTAAGTTAAGTTTACCAAATCCTTTGATCTAGGTGAGAGGCAAATTTCATTACTTGATTTGATCCATCTGCAGTGTGAGTTTACTAACCATTACCTATTATTCCAGTATATCCTCCTCTTGATCCAGTTTGGTTGATTAGACGAGAAAACATCAATCGAATCATATTAATTAATCTCTTTTCTTATTCATTACTATCTTGATCTAGTTAGTAATACTAGGTGAGTTCTAATGTTGGCCACCGTTAAAAAACAATCAAAATGAAAAGAATTAGTTAATACAAGCATGCACACTTTTCAAGAATTATGAATTATCCAATTTTACCTTGTTAGTTCGTCATGGTTCCTAAAACCCTAGTTGTGGATTTAGCTACTTATTATCATTGTAGATGCAAGAATCATGATATAGAATAATATAATTAAGCACTTACAAGGATGACATTAAGAACAAGAAATCCAAGCTCTTTAATAAAAATCACAAAGTATGAATTAAAATCACCAAATAATGTTTCAAAGTGTTTTTCTCAATGTTCCTCACTTCTCTTCTACGTTCTTTACTTGTTGCCTATTAAAAATAACCTAAAAACCTATTATAGTATTTAAAATACAAATTCAAAATAAAATAGGAGAACTGAATTCGACAGGCAGTACGAGCATGTCTATATGCCATAAAAGTTCTACAGCTCGTATCGAGGCTTCATGGTCTTCAATCATCAATTTTGGGTTCAACTTTTATGAGACCTTTCTACGAGACGCATTCAGACTTACGACCCATATATGGTTTTGTCGGATGATTTTCAGCAACTTCCCAATTTTAGATCCTCAAGGTATGGAACCTCATCTACGACTCATACTTTATTCTATGGCTAGTTTGGTAGTTCGTAGATTCAACTTTAGTAAATCACCCCATCACTGGATTTTACTACAAACCCCCTTATACACCTCGTGGAAACTCCCACAGCCCGTAAAGGGTATCGTAGAACAACAAAAACTTCAACAATTGCACACTTAGCCCAAAATCATGCCAAAATATATAATCTTGAAAAACAAACATAAAAACACATCAAACCCGCTAACACCGCTTTGAGAACACACAAAATTGTATGTTTTAAGCATCTAAAGTGCTATATTTTGACAGCACATCATACGCCTAGGCTTAGCCTGGGTCGTGACACTAGATGGAAACAAGAAAAATATATAAAAGTTAAATACCCTCATTTATTCGTTTCTTGAAGCACTTATGTTGAAGGTAATTCTCTTTTTCCCCTCCCAAACACTATTTTGGTTCATAGTTTGAATGTCTGAATCTTGAATTGTATATGTGGTTGTATGCTCTCCTAAGCTTGGTTGTTATTTGAGGATGAATAATCCTATGGAAAAGATATTGTAACACCTCACAACTCTATTTTTAGAATCCAAATCTTTCATCATAGGTACACAAGCTTGAATCGAGTAATGTCCTACTTATATTTATGTGTTATAGCTCACTCCTATATTAGAAAGTGCATTGAAAGTAGTTTAGGATCATAAGAGACCTCTGGTACTTACTCAAGTTAAAAACTTCTTACCGGCTATGTTTTTCACAATAGTTTATGCAAGATTTAACGTTAAATAATTATATCTATTAGAATATAAAGAATTATGAAGTCTATGACCTAACAAGTTAAAGTTCTGTGAATCTTTTTTCCAACACCACTAAGTGTGCCTCATTATGAGGTTGGAGTAAGAAGTTATAATCATTTTACCACAGACTACCAGAATAAAGCTTTCTAAATCAGTACTTATGACCCTGACCTATAGGCCGTTGATGGGATCTATGACCCCTCTTGTTCACTAATGGAGAAAATCTTGAGAGTCAATTTTTGGATCCAAGTTTTGATCTATAGAATGAATTCCAGAACCTTATATTTCTAGTTAAGTTTCTATAGTTGGTTTCTATAGTCTGTAGAAGCTTTCAATGGATCATAGATGGCCTTGTAAGTGACCTCAACGGTATTTTAAGAGGAGTGATTTTAGCCTTTTTTTTCACCCCTTCTAAACCTAAAATTTCATTGTTTTGCACCTAATTAAGCTCTTATGCACTACTATTCGACCTGATCAGTCAAAAAAAAAATCCCCCAGACTTAGACTGAGCTTTCAAGAGGAGAAAAGTTAGGGTTTCGAGCATATTCGTCATCTTCTTAAAGAATCCAAATATTCCAAGTAAGACTATTCATAGTGTTGGACTAAGATTGTCTCATGCCTTACATCTAAATGTTTAAGCGTATAACCTAGACTTTTAACCCAATACTTTTCTTGAAAATCGAGTTTCTATTATTCGTTCTGATTATATTTTAATCTCTATCGTTGAACTTATGATTCCTTATATGATTTTAGTTCTTGATTGTTGTTTGTGCTTATTTTCACATAAACTCTATTTGAGTTTTTGAAGATTTTATATTTCTATATAAAATACATCCTTTTTCATTAAAGTACATTAAATACTTCCAAGCTATTAATAGAAGAAGAGTCTAAAGGGAATTTGAGTAGTTCCAAATGATTACTTGTATTTAGAAAAACATTGTGATTTTAAAGAAAATAGTTAAGAGTTTGAGAAAGAGGTTTCAATTGTTTAGTGTAAAGTTCATTATGACTTCAAAAGAGCATTTTAAGTATGTACTCACAAAGATTTATTATATGTGCATTATTGCATGTTTTAAGAGTAGTATTGAGCATCGATTTAGGTAAGAATTCAAATGACTCAAGTCATAAAAACGACATAGCAACTTCAGGATGGGATTGTATTGTTGGTTCAGGTGACTACTTACTTTAGTCTTTGATAAGGACTTTTTAGATGGATGCATAAGATGAGTTTGCATCCCTTGTCCTGGCAATGTAATGGACAACTTTGGTAACATAAGTACTACATTGTATCATCATGACACTCATAATGATGATTGTTGGTTAGAGAAACTCTTTGACAAGAGAAAAGTACGTTTTTCCATAAAAAGGTTGCATTTATTGATTGAATCCATTTCTAAATTTTTGGTATTTCATTATACTTGCATGCTTTATTTCAGCCGAGATATTTTCAATATTTCTTTGTCAGTAAATTCAGTTTCTATTATTGTTCCATTTAATTATTCTATGTATTGTGCATTTCATATATTGATGGCTTTCCATGTTGCATCATAAATATAGGTGTTCGAAATCATCAATAGAGGTTCCATTGAGTTCATATCTTCATCAACCTTTTTGATGAAACCCCCTAGCTTTCGGAGGATTCTTCTTAGTTATGCTTACCGTTCAACTGTTTTTGAGGTAGCTGCGAGTCTTGTCTCAGCACCTATTCATAGCTAGTAGAGATTTCATAAATAGGGTGTACTCAAGTTTGTCTTTTTAAGAGTATTAATATAAAATATTATTTTCGTATTGTCATATTATTTTATACAGTCGCATGAGTTTACTTTGAGTACTTTCAATACTCACCTTTTTAACATTTTTCGCAATTTTTACTTTTTTGTTTAGTAGTCAACTAAATTAAGGATTTGCTTAAGGACCAAGAATGATTTTAAAATGCTGACCTCACCTAAAGTGTAGACTCAAAACATGACATTGAATTATTATCTGATTCACCTGGCTCAAGAGAATTTCCTTAAAAAGTTTGTACTACACCATCTGTTGTTTCTACTTATCCATTGACAATTTATTTCGTTAAATGTATTTCAATCCAAACTTTGTCTCCTTATCAGTGATATCACTCACTCTGCTAGTCAAACTTTGGGACGTCACATATAGGGGTGTTCAGAACCAAACCGTAAACCGCACCAAACCGACAAACCGAACCAATCCGCAAAAAAAAACCGCTTAGT
>JAPFFP010067905.1:0-25044 GCA_026153255.1 Solanum medicagineum
CTCATGGTCAAACTTTAAAAGGGTTGACCCTCGATTCGAGTAGCACTCCTCCACTTCTTTCAAAGCCAGATGGGACTAAGTCTATTTTTGAAGGAAAAAACGTTGTTTCAACTCACAAAAGAAGTATATCTTGGGCCTTTGGGAAAAGATTTGTAGCAAACTTTCTAGAACTTCTCTAGATTCACTTTCATCTTACAAAGAAGATATTTATGAGATTCTCCAAGAGATTAGTGAGACGCGTCTCATAGATCTTTCATCACTAAAGCATTTAGTGGATTCTCTCTTTGAGATAGCCATCTCCTCTGACCAAGAACACTCCAATTTTGCAGATAGGGTGCATGAGGACAAAAAGCTGGAATTATTTTCTAAGGCCAAGAAGGGTCTTAAGTCACTTAGAGCAGAGGAGGGCGAGAAGACTAAACATGTTTCTTCTAAAAAGAACGCACTAAAGAAGGTCAAGAAAAAGTTAGCAACACTACAGGCGGAGCAAGAGGAACTTGAAGCTGCTATAGGTACTGCCAAGAAGGAAATTGAGGAGGTTCAAGCCAAGATCTTAGTTGCTGAGAATGAAGTGTCCTCTTATGAATACATGGACTTCTTGACAACCGATGATTCAACTCGCTTGGAGCATAGGAGAGAGGCTTATAGGCTAGTCATCAAGATTTGATCAAGTATAAATTATGCTTAGATTAAGCTCCCTTCCCTTTTTTTACTACTTCCTTTCTTTATTTTCTCAAGATTTAGATTGATATGTTAGACAATTTTATAGCAATAGAATTTCTATATATATATTTTTTGTTTCATATCTTGCATTTGTGGTTCTAACTTGAATTTTTCAAACATGTTTTCTTTTGCTGCAAACCTTGATAATTCAAACTTAATTCACGTTTGGAGCGCTAGTAAGAATGAAAATAGTAAAAAGGAATCCTTTTTTGAAGTTTGTGCATCCATCTTCGCAAATTCTATGCGACTTAATGCTTTAACTTTTGAAACGAATAAATTTAAATAATATCAACACAAAACTTGAGAACATGATGAACGCCACTTGCACACTCGCTTAATTTGGGACCAACTTGTAGACCTTAGGGACTTTAGCCTAGAAACTTAGGGAATATGAAAATTTCAACTTGCAAACTTGATTGAATTTGAAGACCTCAAGCATGCCATCGAAGGAACTCGCATTCTATAGGGCTTTGCCCACATGAAGAATCAAGTAAGCGACATGTTAACACTCATACAAATGAACTTAGAATATAATTCCAAGCACCTACGTACCTCAATGAAGAGGATCAAGTCACAACAAAGTTCGGGGGGGGAGTGTGTTTTTTATTTTTTTTAGGGTGCCGGACACAGTTTATACTATTGCAGGCTAGGAGTATCGTGCACTTTTATACTCAAATTCCAAGGACCATAATTTTTCTCAAGGGTAGTACTTTTTATGGAATTTTGCATTTACAGGACCGATCCTCATGCCATCTTCATCGACAACTTGTAAGCGCTATTTGAGTAAACTTCTTGTACTACATATGGTCCATCCCACGTCGAGGTGAATTTGTCGCCGGACTTACGTGAAGTGATAATGGGCTTTCTTACTGTAAGAACTTGATCTCCAATTTGAAAACACCTTGAACGAACCTTTTTATTGAAGGCACGAAACAAACGAGCTTGATAGTATTCAAGATTTTATTGGGCATCTAACCTCTTTTCATCAAGTGCTTCTAACTCGGCAAGACGTAGTCGAGCGTTTTCTTCCTCAGTGAGCCCTTCTTGGATAGCCAATCTCAAAGACAATATCTGACGCTCGAGTGGCAGGACCGCTTCAACTCCAAAAGTACGTGAATATGGGGTTGCTTGAGTCGGTGTGCGATATGTCGTCCTATATGCCCACAAGGCTTCTTCTATTCTTTCGTGCCAGTCTCTTTTGGACTTAGAGACCACTTTCTTCAGAAGATTGCATAAAGTCTTATTCAATGCTTCGGACAGACCATTGGCGGCAACATGGTATATAGAAGATTTCCGCTGCTTTAAGCCAAAGAGATCACATATCTTATGTAAGATTCAACCCCACAGGTGCATATATTGTACGCTCTAGCCCACAGGGCCGCACAGTTTTGTTCTTCCTAGGCAAGCCCGGGAAAACGCGTATGCACATGTAAGGTTCCAAACTCAACATATAGCCCAGAAACTCCCCCTCTTATTCCGATGTGGGATTCACCTAAGTGAGCTACAGACATTACGTATCGCCGTCCCTGCACTCACCCTCCATAGGGACTCAGCGTCCTCGCTGAGGCTTGCCCCACCACTGTACTAGCAGAGATCCGACTCTGATACCATCTGTAAGATCCGACCCCACACGTGCATATATTGTCCGCTCTGGCCCCACAGGGACGCACGGTTTTGTTCTTCCCAGGCAAGCCCGGGAAAACGCGTATCCAAGGTCAGAGCTACACAGCAGAAACTGGCACCCGACACATGCATATATTATCTGCTTTGGGGCATTACGTGTCGCCGTCCCCCTCACAGTTTTGTTCCTGGCTACGGGCGTTACGTGACGTCGTCCCCGCACCAGAACGCGTATGCACATGTAAGGTTCCAAACTCAACATATAGCCTAGAAACTCCCCCTCTTTTTCCAATGTGGGATTCGCCTAAGTGAGCTACAGGCGTTACGTATCGCTGTCCCTGCACTGGTATCAGAGTTGGCTCTCTGCTAGTACAGTGGTGGGGCAAGCCTTAGCGAGGACGCTGAGTTCCTACGGGGGGTGGGTGCAGGGACGGTGATACTTAATGCCTGTAGCTCAATTAGGCGAATCCCATATCGGAAAAAGAGGGGGAGTTTCTAGGCTATATGTTGAGTTTGGAACCTTACATGTACATACGCGTTTTCCCGAGCTTGCCTGGGAAGAACAAAACCGTGCGGCCCTGTAGGGCCAGAGCGAACAATATATGCACATGTGGGGTCGGATTTTACAGATGGTATCAGAGCCGACTCTCTGCTAGTACGGTAGTGGGGTAAACCTCAGCGAGTACGCTTAGTCCCTACGGGGGGTGAGTGCAGGGACAGCGATACGTAACGTCTGTAGCTCACTTAGGCGAATCCCACATCGGAAAAAGAGGGGGGGTTTCTTGGCTATATGTTGAGTTTTGAACCTTACATGTGCATACGCGTTCTAGTGCGGGGACGGCGTCACGTAACGCTCGTAGCTAGGAACAAAACCGTGAGGGGGACGGCGACACGTAACGCCCCAAAGCGGACAATATATGCATGTGTCGGGTGCCAGTTTTCGCTGTGTAGCTCTGACCTTGTATACGCGTTTTCCCTGTGGGGCCAGAGCGGACAATATATGCACGTGTGGGGTCGGATCTTACACCTTATTCATCAACTTGTTATCAAATGGCTTGCTATTATCCATGATTATGTATCGTGGAATGCCAAACTGGTAAACAATGTTTACGCAAATAAAGTTTGCAATGTTCTCCTTCTTGACTTCTTTAAGAGCTACAACTTCGGTCTATTTTAAAAAGTAGTCTGTCGCAGCTAAGATGTACAAGTGTCCATCGGAGAATTTCGACAGTGGTCCAACAACATCCAATCCCCAAGCATCAAACGACCAAGATGCAATAGTCGGGTGTAAAACTTCACGCGGTTGATGTTTGAAGTTTGCATGGAATTGACAAGCTTTGCACCTTCGACCATAATCCAAGCAATCTTTTACTACGGCTGACCAATAATACCCCATTCTTTTTATGTGAAAATTGAGCTTTGGTCCAAACTGATGTGATCCACATATTCTTGAATGTGCCTCTTGCAAAGCTTGAGTCGCTTCTTTCTTCCCCCAAGCACCGTAAGAGCACTCCCTCAAATGATCTCCTATACAATATGTCCTTGTAGTAGAGAAAACGAGGTGCTCGACGACGAATATCAATCCTTCTCTTAGCATCTTCTGGAGTATCCCATAACATAAACAGTCGATGATGACTTGTCACCGGTCCTCTTTATTGGCTTCAGAAACTACTACAACATGTTCAAGCTCATTCTCTATATGTTCATCTTCGTCCAACGGTACCCATTTTTGGCAGATAGTAACTTACGTCTGATCAGGAAAAGTCAGAGTCGAGGCCAGAGCAGCTAATGCATCGACCGTTTTATTTTCCTTTCTTGGTACATGTTGGAGGGTTACATCTCTAAGTCATCCTATCACAGGCTTCTTGAGCATAACAGTGATATGGGCGCAGTTCAGGCTTCTTGACCTCATAGGTTCTCAAGAGTTGTTGAATCACCAGTTGAGAATCACTAAAAACTTGCAACTGCAATTGCTTTATGTCAACGGCCATTTCGAGCCCAAGTATTAGTGCTTGACTTTCTGCAACATTGTTAGAACAAAGTTGTTTCAATGTGAAGGAGAATGGTAGGACTTCTCCTTGTAAAGTGACAAACACTACGCCTGCACCAGCTCCACCATGATGCGTGGTCCCATCAAAGTACATTTTTCAAGGAGGCTGGATTTGATGGTCATAGCATCTTCGTTAGGAAGTTCATCAGTTAATTCCCAATTATTTGGTATAGAATGATCCGCCAAGAAGTCCACTAATGCTTGTCCTTTTACAGCCTTTTAAGGGATGTATACAATCTCACATTGTTGGAACTGAAGGTACCACCTTGATAGTCGGTCACTAAGGACTGGTTTCGACATAACAAATTTGATGGGATTTGCTCTAGAAACAAGCCGGACAGTATGAGCTTGAAAGGAGTGCTTCATCTTTTGAATCGAAAAGACCAGCCCCAAACACAATTTCTCGATTAAATAAATTTGACTTTTAATTAAATCTATTTTTTATTTGACTTAATTAATAAACTCAATTATATTAATCTGCAATATTTATTTTTTTAAACTAATATATTTTGAAATTAATATAATTTGACTCATATTATAAAATTTATATTTAGTAAATTTTATGTTATTACAATGACATGTTTGAAAATGAAGTTCAATATTTGTCGAATTCTATCCCAACCCCATTGTGTTATAGAAAAATAAAAGGAAGATATAAAATTGACATATACTGGGCACCATTTTAAGTTAAATATTATACCTCCATTCTGACCTAACACATTCATTAAAAAAGTAATTAACAATAGGTGTTTTACTACATTATTTTTATTAATTAATGTTTAGTATTAAGCGTTGAAAAATGATTTGAAGATATTTAATAGTAAAAATAAAATATTTTTTTATATATCAAAAGTGATAAGTTAAAAAATATTAATTTATTTTAAAAATAAGTGATAAGTAAAAATACGGAATACATATAAATATACGTTATATAATATTTCCTCTGAAAAGATTTTTTTTGAAAAAGAGGAAAATGACTTATCATCTTAGAAGTAAACAGCAAGTGGTCAAGAAATGACTAAACAAGACTTCAAAATTAAATGATAATTGTCAGAGAATCATGAAATTGTGGGAAAATAAAGAAACCTTTTCTTTAATTACCAGAAGACAAGACCAAATAAGAAGAATTTTCATAATTAACAACACCCAAAACATACAATTGTCAGGCTGGATAAATTGAGATAATTCCTAGGCTTGTTTGATTAAAATTTCATTATTATCCGATGTTGTTAGAGATCTACTAATTTAATTAATTCTATTAAGACCGAAAGCTATCTTTTTGAGAATAAAATTAAAGATACCCGGAAAGTTGAACCACATTATTTGTTTGTCATTAAGCCATGAGTAGTACTTGACTTTTGCTCTTTTAAGTCTTGATGAGCTCCTACCTACTTATTTGAATTGGCAACTGAAAAAGGAAAAGAAAAAGAAATAAAATCAGAAAAAAAAACACGACAAAAATTTAAAAAGTTTGAAAGTGATGGTAAGTAGGGATGGCAATATGAACAGGTTGAACTCAACCTGCAATTTTTTAAATACATTTTTAATTTGCTCTATTGCCATTTCTATGATAAGCTTCTGGAACAGGTAAAGATAATTTAGGCTCTATTTAGTCGTGTAACACAATTAAAACCAAAAAAAACCCAAAGGGGAGGGAGGAGGGTGTTAATTGTGCAACAACCAGCATCTTCTTATCATTGTAATTGAAGGGCAGTGAACAAATCAACTTAGTTACTACTATTTTTGAATAAGAAAATACTATTATATAAATTTGACTTGAAATTTTGTCCATATATTAGATCTATCGATTCTTAATTTAAATAAATGTTGTGTTTAACTTGAACACGCACAAAAACTAGTTATTCCTAAGAAAAAAACAAAGAGTAATTTTACTAACTTAGCATAGTGATTCACAGTTTTGACTTTTGAGACTTGGATCAGGCGTTTTTGTCCTAATATCTTACTACCTGTTAACATTTATGTATAAAAAAGGAGACCTACATTCGAATGGTCTCAATCTTGAATGGAAATTGTCACGTTTACCTTGAACATGGAATATTTTGTCTGCTTTTTCCAACTACGAAAATCTTTCTTTTCACAAAGTTTGCCTTTTTATTTTTATTTTTAGTTGGGCATGAATTTATATAAAACCTTTAATATATTATGTATTCATATGTTTGGTAGAGAGATACTATAATTATAACACTGATAAATAGAATTAAACTTCATAATTAATGGTGCTAGTAATTTTCACATTATATGGTCATCTTTAATTTTGAGGAAAATACTGGATTAACATGAATAAATCAATCAACTATATATATCTATCTATTTTTTATAGAAAAAAGACAAAATGTTGACAGTTAGTGATACTATAATAAATCCGTATATGTTGATGCTAACATGACCTATATATGTATTGTTCCAAATTGCTTTGTCATTTACTCCTAATGTTGATCTTAACGTGACCTATATGTTCAAATCTGGCGGCTAACATTGTGTTGGACGAATAAATAATGGGTATACTCAATTAAATTGATGCCTTTTGATAGGGTAATTTTTGTTTCTAAGGACGACATCAAATTTTTCATGAATATATTTTGGAGGCAAAACATGTATTTTTATACCATAATAATTTGTTAAACTTGCCAGTTTAATACAATAAAAAGATATAGAGAAGGTTTGAGATGTTATTTTATTGCTGTTTAATTTCAAAAGAGTGATTATCTTATCAGGAGTACTTTTCGAATAGCAAATGATATAACAAGTTTATTATTAGTTTATCCTTTTATGTATCATATAAATCAACGGTTAAATTATATTTGAAATACTATAAATTATAGCAATACATTTGACCTTTCAGAAATACATACATGTCCCTTCTGTAAATTAATTGCCAAAATTAGGTGTAACAAAAGTAATTAAAATATAAAATGACAAAGTTACCCTTACAATCACACTTCCAATATGTGACTCTTGATCTGCGAATCTACTTACAAATTATATATCACTCAATATAAGCCGCAACATGGAGTGGAACATATATATACATATTATTCATATATATGTGATTAAAATTATTTTTATTTAGTAGATATTTAACTTTTTTATATTTTGAACTTTCATATTCTCCGGACTTTGCCATACTACAGAAGTAGTAATGTAACAATTATGATGTAATAATTAGTCCCAGATGCTTGGCGGAAGAACTTGGTAGATGAAGTCGTCATCATCTGGATCAAGAAGATGTGGCTTGTTTGGGTTTATATAATTATAATTATTTGTTAAGCTTGTGCTTGGCATGTAATTAGCAATATTATCAGGTGCTGGCTGCAGCTGCTGTGTGTCAGCTGGATAATTATTAGAGCCATCAAGATCAGCCGCTTTATTTGGTGAGCTGGAAGGAAAAAGCATTTGAAAACGACCATCATCCAAGAAAACCTTCAAATTCTGATGGCCATCATGAAAGACTCTTTTTACCGATTCGATTCCAAAATCCTATCGCGACAGGAAGTCAAAAGCAAGTCAATTCATGAACATAATATTAACAATTGAAAAAAATGTAGACTGAAAAATAATCTCTAGCCGAAATAGTTGGAAACTTTCCAACTTTTTTGCATAAGGGCATTATTAATTTTTCTTTTCTCAACAATGATTAAATCAAAATATCAGTAAAAATAGCTATCAAATGTTTTTCCATGAGAAAATAGTTTTCGTGTTAATACTTTTACTTGTTTACTTATTATTTTGAAATGTCCTATAATATTTATTTAATTTGTAAAAATTAAAAAATAATATATATTTATTTTCTAATTTATCATTATTATTAATTGTAGTTATTTCCCTATTATATTTTTTAAGATATTATATTTATTAGCGAAAATAGTGTTTTTGGTGCTTGAGTTATTACATAATTCCACTTTTAGTCCTTGTGTTATTTGATTAAGCACTCTTGATCTTCAATTAAGCAATATGTGCTATTTCAATCCGATGACTAACTAATATCATCAAATTTAATGGACTAACAACTATTAGTAAGTACATTTTGAAAATAACATATAAAATTCATTTCCTTTATTAAATAAAAATTAAAATCATCCCTTCTTCTTGAAAAAACCCTTCTTCTTTATTACCCCAGAAAAAAAAATCCATCTTCTTGAATTCTCCAAAGAAATTAATTGAATGGGATTTCTCCCAAAGTTACAAGTGGTTTATATTCACATCAAAGATAAGCTTATTTCATTATTTCATATTCTATGCCTCCAACTACAAAAAAAATAAAATAAAATAAAAATTCTTGGAGATGATACATTGATTTTCTTGACTTGAAACCACAAAACAAATCTTTAATAGAAATCTCAAAAATTAAATCAAGTTGACCATAACTCAAAGTCCCTGAAACATTCCTTTCATAGTGCAATTCATTCTCTTTTGTCTCAAATTTTGTATTACAAGGTTGATCTAAATGCACCACAAAATTTTCAGAATTATCTAAAGTGAGATTCCTCATACCCTTTGGGAGTAATCCCATTCCGTTAATTTCTTTGGAGAATTAAAGAGGAAGGGTTTTTTCAAGAAGAAGGAGGGATGGTTTTAATTTTTATTTAATAAAGGAAATGAAATTTATATGTTATTTCTAAAATGTCTTTACTAATAGTTGTTAGTCCGTTAAGTTTGATGATATCATTAGTCATCAAACTAAATAGCACACATTGCTTAATTGAAGGTCAAGTGCTTAGTCAAATAACACAAGAACTAAAAGTGGAATTATGTAATAACTCAAGGATTGAAAACGTCATTTTCCCTATTTATTAGATAAAAAAAGTGATTTGATATAATTATCACTATCATTTATTATTTTTTAATCACTGTGTCAAATCAACAAAGAAATGAAAAAGGTAAAATCAGAACCTTTTGAATTTGAGTGAGCTTTTCGACAGGCACGAACTGACCCTCTTCATTTACTCCAATCAATTCTCCCACATCAGTAAATACCACTCGTGAATTTTCGTGGAGATACTCGTATCTTTTCAAATCAAGTTTACCCTTTGCCTGATTTACTGCTGCATCCAATTTCTTACCTGGCATACGCCTGCCAAGGATCTTTATATATACAAGTGTTTCAGATGAAATCAGAAGAGAAATATTAACCTACCAGTATCAAGAAATTTTGCATTGAGGAACCTTCGTTGAAAAGAGACGGAAATCAAAATTAAATTCTTAGAAGAGTACTTATAAGAAAGAATAAATTCTTACCTTGAGTAGATTTTCACGGTTCAAAAAGTAGTTAGTTAAGAAGTCCCTGACAGTTAAAATGTTTTCCTCCATCAAACGATTATGGAAAGCACCGTGTTTAGCAATATTTTGCAGTTTCCAAACTTGATCGTCAAGAAATAGGGGCTTCCGGCTCTTTCCCACTGCAAATTAATGAATATAACCACAAATACTCTCATGTACTAATTCAAAGGAATTAATAAAGTACGTACTGGCACGACGATCCTTAACAAAGAATGGTTCAGTGACTGCTTCCACGATTCTAGCCCCAATATCGTGGGGATACACAACTCTGGCGGCTAGTCTCACTTCACAGTTTTTCAAAGGCACTCTACTATGTTTGAATGAAATATGACTTACACTAACTCTGCCATCTTTCAAGCTGACATGTGGATCTCCTCGAATCAGCGATTTATCGCCACCAAAACTTGTAAAATCTTTCTCAACAACAACTATTTCCACCTTTGCTGATGCTTCTGGCCCAGAATTGACAATATTCTGAGTAAGTGAGTCAATTAAAAGTAGATCTAAGGTTCTTCCTTCTTGATCTCCTATGGGGAGTCCAGTATATATTGGACCACTTATATTATTTGAAAACACTAATATTAAATGCCCTGGATATTCATGCTGATCAGATGTATTCAGATTTTCACGCGCTTTCCTGAATAAGATGTACAAGTCTCACTATCATACGGAACAACAAATAATTAATAGCTATGAAATTAAATTTGAGTAGAGAAGCTTATCGTTGTATGCCTTTTGCGGGTTGAAATCTGTACAGCCTGTAGTTGAGCAAGCAACTTAATTAGCGTACTAATGTATAATTAAAACCTTAATTATGTTAAAGAAGAAAGATTCTCCTGGACGTTGGCATAACAAGTTGCAATAAATGGTGCACATCATAATATATTTACTTCTGACACTGTCCATTGTTTATTTTGTAGAGACATATACTATTGAAAAACAAATCTAAAGATTCAAAAACTAAACTAGACAAAAATCTTATATTATTGACCTTAAAAAACAATCTCTGCCACATATCAATACTAAATACTGTAAAAGAGAAAAGCTGGATATAATTTGTTCACAGCAAACAAAACAAAGACAAATATATTTCGGACTGCAGGAAATATAAAAAAGAAAAAGCTGATTGGTTGTATGTTCATAGACAAAAACCAACCAATCCATTATGACAGAAGCACGTGTTAGGCAGATTTTAGCTAAACACCAAAAAGAAAAGCTGCGGATTTTTGGGTCAAAGAGCTTGGATGATTTAAAATATTAATAGCTCAGGGAGGATTACTTAAGATCTGACACGGGAATCCAACAGAAATCTCCATCAACACACCCTAACCCTAACTAAAATTAGCATTACTATCATATATATTGTTTCTTTCTACGTTGCTTGAACTCTTTAAAAATGTCAAATAATGTGTGTCTAATACACCAAAATAGTCTATTTTCAGAGAATTGGACACGGGTTGAAACTGAAAGTGAAGGGTCCGCACAACTTAAATTTCTTTTAATTTAAAAAATAAGCAGTTAAATTAAATTAATGATTATGGTGCTCACAGCTGGATCAACACAAAGCCGCTTCATTGACTTGAGTAAACGCACCACCGGGAGCACAGCATTGAAAAGTCTGTTCAAAGCCCAAGCATGAAGTACTAATAAGTAGGCATTTGATCATACTATATTAATTCAAATTTATGAAATTGTTCTTAGCTTGGTTACATATATTCTTTCACAAACGAGAAAATGACATTTTACGTGTGAAAATTAGAATCTTAGTTTTATACTCATTAGAAAAAATGAAAAATAATTTGGAAAGTTAAAGAGAGAGGCGACAGACCTTCGAAGCTTTCTATTCTTATGAATTGAAGATGAAAGAGGAAGAGAATGATAACGAGAATGTTCTCCATCGTCCATGTCTATTATAATTTGCTGTGGAAAAAATGTTTAAAATAGAATACTTTAAGTGTGGTATAGCCTGGGCTATATTTATACAAAGCAATGCACTTTAAGTGAGTTTCATCAACTCATTTTTCTCTCTAGGGACTTTCCTACGAATCTTCCTAAGATAACTTGAGTTTTTTCTTCGAGAAATTGATTGATTAAAACAATTTCAGTGTTTTTTTTGACAGTTTGTTTAACAATCTATGTTATTATTGGGGGACATAATCCATTTTTTATTTATATTTTGAGGCTGTAAAAACATATTTTGAAATACTAAAATTCATGAAGCCGACTATGTTTAATTCCTCCAAACTTGCGAAGAAACGTCTGTGAAGCCAACGTACAATTTCCTTCCCTCCAAAGTCCAATCCGTCTCATTGCAGAAAAATATCTGCTACTGTAGCAAACGAATTGGGCGGGTTAAGCTTAATCCAATTTTTTTTTTTATTTTATGTTAATTAACATATCAACAACTGATTAACTATTTCTAATTAATACTTCAACGGTCGTTTCTTAATCATTATTAACATTTCAATAACTAATAATTTATTAGCCAAACCTAGTTAAAATTAAATTCAAAATTTAATACAAAAAGTGTATATATTTGATTTTTATTAATTACAAAGATTTAATTCTCTTTGAGTTCCTATTTAATATCTTAAACCCACCACCCGCCCCACCCTAGATGAATTTTTAAAATACTTACATTAACCCGCCCCACTCAACATAACTTTAAACTTGTCCTTCTCCGCATAATTCTAAACCCACCCCACATCCACCCCCGCTCCGCCCATTCCATCCCTAAATTGGAGCTCAAAATTTAATGTGACAAAAAATGGAAAATGTGTGTGATATTATTGTGAGAGGTGGAAAAATTAGAGATAGAGAGTTAATTTTCCTTTTAAGCTGAAGCTAAATTTTACTAGGGCCCTTAAAATATATGTTGTTTAACTTTACATAAAATTTTAAAAAATATTATATTACAGTGAGGTGAAAAAATTATATAGAGCGATAAAATCATCTCCAATCACTCTCTATTCTTTATATTTAGAGAAACATAGAAAGTAGTCTCTCCAACTACTATCTAATCACAAACATGGTTATTTTCTCAATTGATATATATAAATTTCTGCTCATTTCATCTTTTTGATCTCATTTAACATATAATAATAAAGAGAAAACACTTTTCTTATAATTTATATAAAAAGATACTTATACACAATTATATATAAAACATATAAATACAGAACCCATCATAAAAATGAATTAATATTTTTTGAAAATTTTTAATAAGAAAAAAGGAGATGTATTTTTATTTCTTTTATTTTAAGAAAAGAAAAGTTTTATTTCCTGAATCATTGTACATTATTATTCTACAAATATCGATAGGTGAATAGTAATTTTTCAAATTTAGAAAACTGCTATTCATATACTCTATTTTACTTTTAAAATATTATAATATTATTTTTATTAAGTATGACAATCTATAATTTTTAATATAATATAATATCTAAAAATATATATTAACAAATATACTACCTTCATTTTGACCTAATTTTTGTAAAAAGATTCACTTTAATTTAAAATTATTTTAATATTATTTATGTTATATAAGATCATTAATCAAGTTTAATATATGTGAAATTATTTTTTAACACTATTCTTTCTATAAGAGGGAATAAGAGGAGCTAGCCGTCAATGTAAATTGACAAGAAAGCCCTCACATTCTATCTTTCACCTAATGTCAACTTACCTATTCTATCGTTCATACTACATCATAGGCTAATATATAAATTTTCTCAAAAATTATATATATATTGGTTATACGGATTTTAAATTGTCAATCAAAATAGTGCAATACTTTTATATAAATAAATAATTTAAAATTTAATAACACCATAATTCACTTTTAAATTTGCTACGAAACAGCCCTAAAGTTTGTTTCATTTTTGACCTCTTTTGGTACCCTACTACTACTGCTATGCATGGTCAGTAAAGGAGTCTAAAATGTATTATTTCCCTGAAGATCGAGAAACAAATTGAAGTTATACTATTTTTTCCCATATTATCAAAATAATAATAGATTGACTATAGAATTCTCGAAATCAACGATGAGACCGTAAAACAAAATTTTCTAAATAACTGAAAAATCATAATTTTTTTTTGGTTTTAATTAGTTTATTTCATTTTAATTTTATATAAAGTTGGAGAGATAAAGTTATTTTTAAAGATATTGGAATGTTCTTTAATCGTCTAATCCTAAAGATGTCATGTGAAAAAGTTAAAATTAATTTTTGTTAAAAATTTTTTTTTAAATAATATGCAAAAAAACTAGAATAAACAAATTAAATCGAATAAAATTATCAACGACAAAGCACTCATATTTCATGTTACATCTATGCTTAAAATTAATATCAAGCTTATATTTGTCAATTGCTCAAAATTCTGGGAGCTACTTGATCAATTTGGGGTGCCAATATACAAATTTATTTGTATTATTCATTTCATTTGGTGTCAATATACAAATTCGTATATATAGCTCACTGTCAATATACAAATTTAGAAGCAGACTCTAACAACTTAAATAAAACATTAGCGGCATGCATCAATTGTTTAAAACTATTGTTATGATAAATAATTGTTATAATATATTTTAAAAATACTACAATTACTTTCTTTCTCTCTCCTCCAAACCCTCCTTTAATTTCATATTTTATTTCTTTTAACCTTCTTTTTAATCCGTATGTTCTTGATGTCTTTAATGTGAGCATTTAACACACTTTGAAATATTAAAGCAAATTTTTATATATAATATTTGTATGTAATTCATAGCTTTGAGGCTGGGGTCAGGCGCTTTTTGTCCTAATATACTACCTTATAGACATTTGAACTCTAACATTTGATGTTTGGTAGAGAATTATTAGAGTTATAGTACTGATCAATAGAATTAAACTTCATAATTAATGGGCTTGTATGCAAACAGCAATTTTTGTTTATGTGCATGCTGAAACAACTCTAATATCTATTCTGTAGGTACTCTAAAATGTAAAGATTTTAATATATTAGAAAAATATTTATGACTTTTTTAGATCAAATCACAAATTTTTTTAAAAAAATTTCTTTAAGTCAAATAACATCACAATGATTGAGACAATGAAAAACAATATTAATTTTCATATAAGTTAACATGTTGGACAAGGGAAGTATTGGATTGACATGACATGAATCAGTCAATTAATCCCATAAATCTATTGATTAATTAAGCATAAGAAAAAGAAATTAGTGGCAGGCAGTAAGTCATCCATAATGGACTCGGTCGATACTATAAATGGTCATGTCTGTTTCACAGCTTAGCTGATTTTAATATGACCTATGTATTGTTCCAAATTTCTTAGTCATTTTATATACACACATAATGGGAGAGATAGTAAATTGATGCCTTTAAATTTGTAGAGTAATTTTTGTTTTTAAGCACTGCTATAATTTTCATGAATTTATTTTGGAGGTAAAAACATGTATTCCCTACTACTATGTATTATATCATAATCTCTCGTTTAAACGTGCTAGTTTAAAACGAAAATACAATTGTCTAGACGACGCAAAGAAATATAGAAGGTTTGAGGCATTATTTTATGGAAAAATAACGTAATTAGGCTAACATATAATATGTATTTACATTATACGATTATAGTTTGAAAAAATTACAATTTATAGCTATAGTTAGATTTTTGTTGCTACTTTCTCTCTCATCTCTTCCTCTCTCGCTTCTCTTCTCTCTCTCTCTCTCTATAATTTCTTGTCAGATATACAAACATATATATGCATACCAGTTACATATATACAATTATTTTGATAGATATACATAGTCAATTCCATGTGTGTGTTTGTGTGTGTATATATACACACACAATTTGCTTCTCTCCACTCTCTGCTCTCTCTTGCTCACATCTCTCCTCCCTCTCTCTCTCTTGCTCGCATCTCTCCTCCCTCTCCCAATCTCGCTTATCAGATATACAGATACATATGTATATTAGTTACATATATATATAATTATTTGACATATATACACATACAGTTTGACAAATATGCATATAAATTCGCCTCTCTCCTCCCCTCCATGTCACATAGACAATGTTATGCCGTTTGATTATGTAAAATATAGCTATCTGACTATATTAAGTTTCAAGCCTAGACTATTTATGAAAATTTCCTCCAAGTTTGTGATCAGTTTGTCTAAATGTGTATGATTGATGTACGATATACTTTAGCTGTTGAATTTTATTTGATATTGTGAATTATTGTAAAAAATTAATTTGACCTTTTAGAATATAAATATATATGTCCCTTGTGCAATTTAATTAATCATCAAAACTAGGCGTAATAAAAGTAATTAAAATACAGACAAAAGTTAACCCTTGCAATCACGTTTTTGATATGAAACTCTTAATCCACAAGTCTACTCATAATTATTATTCAAGGTAAACTATAATCATGGGCAAAGCTAGTAAGAGTTCATGGTCACCGCAACTCTTTTAGGTGAAATATAATACTACTTATATATGACTAAATTTTTTTAGTATATACATATAGAGAGAGTAATTAATAATGATGAACTCTCTTTGACTTGTTCATATTTTGAAATCTTGGTTCTTTGATCGACTATAAGAGATTGACCAATAAAACAATTATGATGTAATAATCATTATAAGTCTCAGCTTGCATTAAGAAGTTGGTTGATGAAATCGTCTTCATCTGGATGAAGTAGATGTGGTAATGCACCAGTAAGATTGATTTGGCTCGTGCTCTGCATGTAATAAGGCTGTGCATGTGGTTGTAGTTGCTGTGGGTCAGTTGGAAAATTGTTAGCCTCGGAAGTGAATCCACTATGAGAGCCATCAAGATGATCAGACGCGTTATTTGATGAACTGGAAGAGCGAATCATTTCAGAACTATCATCATCCAATAAAACATTGAAATTCTGATGGCCATCTTGAAAGGCTCCTTTTACCAATTCTATTCCAAAAGCCTGTCACAAGACAGAGGAAGGGGATTACAATCGCATCCTCACGTTTCTCCTTATTTTTGAGAAAGGAAAAATATAACAGTTGCTTGTTGAAAAAAGGAAATGAAAAAGGGTAAAATTGGAACCTTCTGAATTTGAGTGAGCTGTTCGACAGGCACGAACTGACCCTCTTCATTTACTCCAATCAATTCTCCCACATCAGTAAATACCACTCGTGAATTTTCGTGGAGATACTCGTATCTTTTCAAATCAAGTTTTCTCTTTGCCTGATTCACTGTGGCATCCAATTTCTTAGCGTGCATATACCTGCCACGGACCTTTTACATAGTATATGAAAATGTTTCAGTACATTATGCAGTAAGACAAAAAGAGAGTTTGTTTTTGATATAACATAACCATCAAAGTGTCCTAATTAAACAAATTAAGACAACTAGCTAATTAATAACTATTTAATTAGATAAAACATGCAACAAGCTATATATGTTGACCAAAAAAATTAACCTACCGGCCGTCAGATAATATCATGAAATCATATCCGATCCGGTCTGAATACGAGCTACAGTTAGAACCGCCTTGCCAGTGACAGAAAGTGGAAGCCTGGGTCGATGGATTTAACTTAAAAAAATATATAAAAAAGGAAGTGGAGAAGAAAAAGGGAGCTGAGACATAAGTTGCCTCTCTATACTACCCTTTATTTATTTATTTCTGCAACTGTTGGTCCAATTACTGTCACCGTCCACATTAGATATGATGGACGTATATATATCATGAAAAATTCGAATGAACCCTCATCCGGAAGAGGTTTAATCTCTAAGTTGTAAAAGTAATACTCCCTCAGTTTGATTTGGGGTGAAGTTTTGCTATCATTTTTCTTAAAAAGAAAGGAGGTCATTCAAAAGGAGTAATAAATCCTCAACATGGAAAAAAACCTTACATTGAGTAGATCTTCACGGTTCAAAAAATAGTGAGTTAAAAAGTCCCTGACGGTCTTAATGCCTTTGCTGGTTAAAAATTCATGATAAGGACCGGCTTTGCCGATGTTTGGCAGTTTCCATACTTGGTCATCAAGATTTAGGGACCTCTTGATCTTGGGCACTGCAAAATCGGAACATAATTTATTCGAATTAAAAGGAACAAGTATATATGTATGTCATTGATTAGAATGAAGGTCGGCTTACTGGATCGACGATCCATGACAGAGAATGGCTCAGTGACTGCTTTCGCGATTCTATTCCCAATATCGCGGGGACACACAACTCCGGCGGCTAGTCTCAACTCACGTTTTCTCATGTGTGCTCTAGTATGTTTGAATGAAATATGACTTACACTAACTCTGCCATCTTTCAAGCTGACATGCGGATCTCTTCGAATCAGTGATTTCCCATCAGCCCAACTCGTAGCTGTTTTGAATTCATCTTTCTCCACGGCGAATATTTCCACCTTTGCTGATGCTTCAGCCCCATATGTGACAATTTTCCCAGTACGGCAATCAACTAAATCCAGATTTAAGGTATCCTCCAGATCTTCACCTATGGGTCGCCCAGTATAAATTGGACCATTTATCATGTTGTTTGAAAACTGTAATTTTAAATGCCTTGGTTCATAAGGATCCTGCTCTTTCCTGTGCAATATGTACAGGAAATTTTATAGAACCAAATAGGGTGATGATAATAAAAATGGAACATATAAATTTTAATAAGAAAGAAGCTTACTGTTGCCTTGGACCGGTTGAAATTTCTCCAGATTCCTGTTCAACTCCTACAACCTGTATAGTTTCACAAAGAACTAGATTAGATGACCCAACTCTTTAATCATTAGTCATTGCCAAACCCTTTACCCAGGAAAAGAAAGATTCATTCCATCAAATCGATCCAGAATCTCATCATCCATGAGGTCGACAGATCGAGTCTAGGCAGATCTAAAGCACTGAAAAATGGAAATTCTAAATTGTTTTAGCTTTTTAAGACATATGACTGACGGCAAAGTCATTCTAAATTACAAATAAATTAACATGTGAAAGCACAAAGAAGCGATAAAATATTATTGATTTGATGGAGATGGTACTCACAGCTGGATGACTGCAATACTGCCTCACTGTCTTCAGTAAACGCAAGATTTGGACCACAACCATAACGGACCTGACCAAAAATAAAACTATAATTAGTGAATTAATTAAATTGGTTGCAGTTGGACTATATTCAAATATCTGAAAATAGATTAAAGAAAAACCAATAAAATGAGGCCTTGGCAGGTGCAAAATAACTTGGAGAATTTTCTTCCATTAGAAAGTGTTTGTTTTTTCTTTTTTGTGAAAGCCAGCAACTATATATATTGCTGAAGTAGTTTTGGAAAGTGGAGTTTATTTTTGTTTACTACTAAAAGCGAAACAGATCGCCATTTATAGCAATCCATGAAACGCGTAAAAACACTGATACAAAGAAATTTCAGTGAAACCCTAATGCAATTTACTTCCTCAAATATATGGATCACTTAGATTCTCTTCAAACTGAAAATATTATCCCCAATTAAAAAAAAAAAGATTTTTGCCTCTTGGTGTAGTTTTAGGGCTTAAAACAAACACATTGTTATTACATAATTTTAATATGAAAATATCAACCCGTAAACCAGAGAGGATGGATCCAATTAGGTATCGGGTTTATTTGAATTTGACGTGGACATAAATTTATGTGCAAAAATTACTAATATTGCACGTACAGACCCATAATTTTAAACTATCATGAATTTAATACTAAAAACCTTTAACAATAGACTTTATATAATATTTTAAAATTCAAAATTCAAATTTAAATTTATTATATACATATTAGCATGCACGATTATGCTTCTGTTTGATTAAGCTTCAAAAATCTTTTAGATTTCCTATGAATATTTAATTAACATACGTTAAAATAGAATTTTTATTATTCATCTCAATTTTTATTAATATCTGTTTAATTTAATTTATTATTCATCTCAATTTTTATTTAGATTTATGACATCGAATGAATGTCACACATGAGCTGTGCAAAGAAAAAGGGGCAGGTACGAACAGGTAAGTCGGTTTATTTGCGGACACACGATTTACTCTGATTCTTAATTCGAGCCTACCCACATAACAATATTCTCTTGAGTATTATATATAACTGTAGTTATTGTTTTTCCATTAAGAATAGACCAATGTTTTTTTTTTCCGATACGTATCTAATCCCAAATTTATGTAGTCGGTTAGCAGAAAGCTTAATCTTTTAATCAGCAATTAGATGGACACGTAAGCTGTTTAAACTGGAGTATTCCTAAATTAGAAGGAAAAGCAAGTCTCTGAGGAAAGAGCTCCTACATTCGCGGCCACGACAGGCGAGTTCAGCCCCAAAATGAATATTTTTTTGGACACTACTTATCAAAAGAGACCATTTCTAGAATACATTAAAACTGATATTTCATTCACGCTTATAATAAATCATAAGTTATAAGCGCACTGTAAGCGGAAAGGGGCGGTGGAACTAATTAGGTTAAGTTAAGTTACGTGGCCAACAAAAGAGAGAGATGAAATTATTGCCTCTCAAAAAGACCCTTTTTAGGACAAAATCAAGGCTGAGGAATCAAAAGTACTATTTAGGAGTTGGAAAGTCTAATATTGCGGCTGGACAAATGACAATTCACTAGAAATTACTCCTTTTTTACTTGCACGGTAGAGGAAGACTCAACTTTTTAATATTCCTTTTTCATGGCCAGCTTATTTTGAGAACGTACCCAAAAAACATTGAGAAAATTAACTTTAATTACGATGGTAACAAATAAAAGAAAAAAAACTACTGTAAGTTGAAATTGTTATGTTGCAAGATCACAATTACTATGAGAGTGCGTGGGTGAAAAATAAGACGTTTGATATCCTCTTTTGTGGTCGTCATGAAAGCTTCCATTCATA
Organism: Solanum medicagineum; assembly: GCA_026153255.1. Classification (NCBI taxonomy): domain Eukaryota; kingdom Viridiplantae; phylum Streptophyta; class Magnoliopsida; order Solanales; family Solanaceae; genus Solanum; species Solanum medicagineum. The sequence goes on from JAPFFP010067905.1 coordinate 20,572, forward strand.
ATTAGGAGATATGATTGATAAGAACCATAAATCAAAGTACATAATCTGATTTGATTGTCCTAATGAAAACATTATCTGGATGACATTTTAAAATATTAATATAGTCATATTCGATAGGAGAGGGCTCTTTAATCATGAGTTTTTTCATACTCAATGTTCAAATTCAAAATTTGTAATTAGAAAATAATAATTTTATCCATCGCACATTGCTTGATATTTATACCAAGTCTCCTTTTTAAAATACTAATTAATTAATTAAATGAACTTCCATCTAATTATTCTTTACCCAAATTATCATTGACAACAAATTAAAGTCGATTATATATGAAATTTCGTCTTATTTAATATAATATAAGATAAGTTGGCCAAAATAAATATGGCATATTTTGACTGCACCTGTGAGCTCAAAACGGCAACAGAAATGAGTGGTAGGACTTCTATATATAATAATAAAATAATACAACGTTATTGACTACGAGCATGTTTGAAAATGAAAGTTCAATATTTATTTCATTCTATCCTAACCCCATTTGGTTATGTAAAATAAAATAAATGAGTGGTAGGACTTCTATATATAATTATAAAATAATACAACATTAATGGCTACGAGCATGTTTGAAAATAAAAGTTCAATATTTATTTCATTCTATCCTAACCCCATTTTGTTATACAAAATAAAATAAATGAGTGGTAGGACTTCTATATATAATTACAAAATAATACAACATTAATGGCTACGAGCATGTTTGAAAATGAAAGTTCAATATTTATTTCATTCAATCCTAACCCCATTTTGTTATACAAAATAAAAGAAGAGATAAATTTGACATATACTGGCATGCATATCCATTTCAAGTTATCTTTTTATTATCACTTTTTAATTGCGCATGAATTTATGTAAAACCTTTAATATATTATGTAGTTATATGTTTGGTATAGAGTTATTATAATTATAGTAGTGATAAATAGAATTTAACTTCATAATTAATGAGCTTGTATAAAAACAACAATTTGTTTTTTGTTTTTGTTTCTATTTGATGTACTTTTTAGTTGAAAATTTAGTTTGAATGTGAATTTCATCAGACTTTCACATACATTTAGTGTTAATTTAAAGTTAATCTTCTGCTTCAAAGGTAATGTGAAGGTATTTAATTCATATTTGAATTATTTAATAATGAAATAAACAATAAATCGATAAATTCACATGTGAAATAATCGATAGAAGAAAAATATTGAAAGTAACACATTAAATATTTAAAAATTGATTCTGTTGCACAGGCATGAATCTTTTAATGTTATTGGGGTATGTTTTAATTTTGCTAATGTAATTAATTTGATTTGTTGAATTTATGAAATATTTAATTTTAGACTATGTAAAATTTTATGAAGAAAAAAAAAAGAAGACATATATATCAGGTGGTTTTTTTTAAAAAAAAAAAACACTATAGCAATTTTTTGATTTTAAAGTTAATCTTCTGCTTCAAAGGTAATGTGAAGGTATCTAGTTCACATTTTTGAATTATTTAATAATGAAATAAACAATAATGAAGTGGTAGTTTTAGGTAATATTTAAATTTAAAATTTAAAATTTAAAACTGTAATGAGCAGTTATAATTGAATTCTAAAAATTTAAAAAATTAAGATTGCAATATAGGAGACAAACTGAGTCAGTCAGAAATCGTGGGGTTAGTCATTCACTGGGTAATGGAAATTTAAAGATCTCATTTGTTGCATATTTTTTTAGTTTAAGTTCAAATTTTAAATTTTCATGTAACTAATTTAAATTAAAAATATATAATTATTTTTAATTAATAATAAATATTATTTTTTTGTGATGCTAACATGTGATCGTTGTTGTCCTTTTTATTAAATATAGCTTAAAAAAAATTAACAACATTATTATGAGGAAAGCGAGACTGCGATGGTTCGGGCATGTGTAGAGAAGGAGTATTGATGCTCCTGTTCGAAGGTGCGAGAGGTTGGTTGTGGGAGCTACTCGGAGGGGTAGAGGTAGACCGAAGAAGTAATGGGGGGAGGTGATCAGACAGGATATGGCAGAACTCGACCTTACTGAGGACATGACCTTAGATAGAAAAAAGTGGAGGTCGCGAATCATAGGAGCAGCCTAAGTTTTTCTTCTTCTTTGCCTCCTTCTTCTGTCCTCTTCTTGCTATTACTATTACCAATAGTATTACTTTCATTATTAGTTTTCCTTTTTCTTCATTATCTGGCGTATATGTGTTTTCTATTTTTTATTTTTATTTTATTTTATTTTTTCCTTTCTTTCTTTTCTCAAATTTACAGTCTGTCATGTGATACTCTTTATTACTCGCACCTGCTATTCCTTTCCCTTCCTTTCCCTTACATTTCATTTTTGTCATATCTAGTTCTTTCTGCTTATGGGTTTTGAGCTGAGGATTTTAGGAAACAGCCACTCTACTTCTATGAGGTAGCAGTAAGGACTGCGTACAATCTACCCTCCCCAGACCCCACTTGTGGGATTTCACTGGGTATGTTATTGTTGTATTATTAATTATACAAAAGTTATTGAATTAAATACATTAATTTAGATAGAAAATTTGCCCCTACTTTTATATTTATGGAGGTATAGTTTGACTAATTTTTGTATTAGTTTTAGAGTAAATATAAAATACGATAAGTTTGATTAAATTTTGTTTAGTTTAAAGTTAATAAAAAAGTATTTAATTAAAAAAAGTCTTAAACGTTATTTAGCGTGGAGTTTAATGTGTGCAGTGTGCGTGATTAATGGGGTTATTGGGAATGGGGTTAGGATGTGCAAGGTGCAGGTAATTTGTTTGCTGTCTATTTTTTTAAAAAAAAATTATTTTAGCTTTTGTCTTTTTTGTTATTTATGTATTTCTTTTTTTTTTCTTTATAAATTAAAATTATTAATTGTTAACTTATTATGAAAATATAGAAAACTTTAAAAGCTAGATATTTAATGAAATATGAATCTTTTTAATGTTATTGGGTATCTTTTAATTTTGCTAATGTAATTAATTTGATTTGTTGAATTTATGAAATATTTAATTTATGAAGTATTTAAATATTAATGTGTAATATTATTCTACATCATAAAATTTGACATGGTGAAATTTGAAAAGTATGAAGATGTGGATTTTAAAATGGTGTTTATTAGAATTCTAGAATTTTTATTTTCTTTCATGTGCTTACGATTTATAAAATTACTTTTTTTTAGATATATTATGTATTTCAATTCAAAAGTATTTTGTATTACTCCAATATTTATTGGATAGAGATGTAGAGTATCAAGAAGAAGATGACAACTTGGAGGTAAAGAAATGATACAACGAATAAAGTGATAAGAACAAATATGATATAAAACTCCTATTTTTCTAGCTAGAATTTAGGTTGAATCTTTTATTTCTATTTTATGTACATGAAAAAATAAATTAAATCCTAAATCCTAAATCCTAACTAATTGATATGATTCTTTTTAAAAAAAATTAATTGAGCATAAATGACGTGCAAATTTCATAATCTATTTATAATGTTAAGTATAAACTAAAATTGGAAAAGAAGAATCTAAGGTTATTGTTGTTTAAATTAAACGATGTAATCAATTTGTATTTTCTATTGTGATCATATAAATTATTGAATGGCATTAATTTTTTCATGCGAATATTTTAATTTGTATTTTACATAATTTAGGACGGTTCATTTTATGTACTTCACAACATCTCGATTGAATCTTTAGATTTCTTTAACAAAAAAAAAGATAAAAATTAATATTGAACTTTTTAAAAATATAAATTTCTAAATTAATTAGATCAATCGTATTCTATCTCATCAATTATTTTTTTAGATACATAAAAACCTAATTATTTACTAACATTTCGTACAAGTAATAACTATGTTATTTTGATAACATCTTAAATGGACTATATGACCCTTTTTATTCATGTACTGGTCTTAAGAAGTTCAGACAAATAGTGATATATATTGTAGTGTTTTCGCCCTTAAACAATAGTGAGTATTTTTAAGCTATAATATTGAAAAAAAATTTAAGCACCTAAAATATTTGTGTTTGAAATATTAATTATATAATTTAAAATATTTAATAATAAAATAATAAAATTATCAGGATAATTAGTTTATATTTACCGCGCAACGTGCGGATGCGGATACTATAGCTAGTATGTATAATTACCTGCATATTTACTTACCTAAGCTTACGTAATGCAAATATAAATGAAGAACTTTTCACGCAAGCAATCTTATTAGCTGTATAACGGAAACGTACATATTGGTATGTATAGTAATTAAGAAGGATAAAGAAGTAATTATAAGACCAGTAGATATAAATATTCTCTTATCTCTCAATTAATTGTTGTATGACTTAAAAAGAAAATGTAAAGGAACTTGAACATGTAATTAGGGCCATCTCATCATCACATCAAACTCAAGAGCAGAACAATAACGCAATAAATA